>OMLF01048709.1:29221-60367 GCA_900302615.1 Holocentrus rufus | reverse complement strand
CTTTATTCTATAGGCACAAGTTAAGATGAAAGACAATGTCATTAATATTCCATCCACCCGATCCAGACAGTTTTTTCAAACTGAAGTGGAGGGCTGTTTTAATCATCCAATTCCCTGCATAGAGGTCTCTATACTATCGCCTCCCTGAGGGTAAATGAGTAAATGGGTTTATCTGAGATTGGAGCATTTATTGTGCTGTTGTAAAGCTACTGTGATCATGAGTTATTTGCACGATATTTGTACTAATTATAAATGTGCACCATTCTTTCACTGGTCTATTAGGGGATGCAAGAACAAACTTGCATGATAAAAAACTTTTTTTAACACTGCTATGCCATGTTTCAGCCCTGTGGTGAAATTTCCCTTTAAGCGACCAGTCTGTGACCCTACATCAACACTCCCAATCTGGGAGAACAGGCTGGGACCCTGGCTGCAAGTTCTCTTCGGGGCACAGTTAATGTGTGGAAAGACTGAGAGGGATAAATTGCTTTGATAATCTATGTCTTTCATTATAGCTGAGGTCAGAACACATTAAAACATGCATTCCACTTAGAGCAGACTGGCAGCTGCACCACCACTTCCACTCCCCCTCTCAACTGCAAGGGAGCATAAGTAACATTAAAAAATTCACAGACAATGTTTACATGTCATGTGGTACTATCCGGCATCACATAGCTTTTATTTGGCTTAATGGTATTATGTCGAATATAATGCCAACGGAAAATCCCCATGCGTAGGCACTTGCTTCTGCATGGTCTGGATTTGTAATCTTGCTGTTCTGCGTAATGCCCCAACTCTTGTTCCGCTGCAGTCTCAGACTCAGAATGGAGTGAACACAGATTAGGATTACAGGCAGGAAAAAGGAAATGCGGCATATTTATGATTTTTAAATTATTTTTTATTTACGTAGACATACATGCATACATTAAACTGGCCCAACATGACCCTAAACTGCCACAGGACTGTACTGAACATAAGGCACTACTACAATACAATACGGTGTACTAGTTGGAGTACAAAGACTTTCACAAATTTTTGTAAGAACCAAAATCAGAATAAAAATAAGCACGATTGCATGTATCTATTAATCTACAATAGATCAGCTACATCTTATGAGAAAGAGATATGTTGGGCAGATGATTATGTGAAATATTCTGTGTATGTTTGCTCTTGTGTGCATGCACAATTATTTTTCAATGTTTTTAGTTGTGAGAGCAACATTATTGCCTCCTTCCACTGCAGCTCTAAAACTTTAAGTATTTACCTTATTTCCTTTTTATTTATTTATTTATTAATTATCCTGCAAATTTAATGTGTAAACATGGAAAAACTTAAAAATCAGTGTACCACTTCTAGCCATATAGCATGTTATGAACTCTTTAACTTTGTTCTCTGTTTAGGAATCCCCTAACATTTGGTAAGAAATATATCTAACTTCAAAAGCCAGCTTCTAAGTTCGACTCCTGTCTGCCGCCTTACTGACTCAGCGGCTTTGTGTGAGATGTTGACTCAAGCAGAACAAGATGCAATTGAAAAAATCCCACTTCTGCTCATATGGGTCCTCCAGCCACCCAATCTGTGATCAATTGAGGAAAGTACAACTCCCAAGTATGTTTTCAGCCACCTGACCTCAGAGGTTGTCACTAAGATGGATACCGCAGCACTTCAGCAAGCCAGTAGTTCAGCTCTCTTGGATCAAAACTGTGGCTGCAAAGAAAGAGTCCAAACCCTCTAAAAGTGGTGAACTCAGAGGTTACCACAAAGCAGACCGAAGCTCAGAGCAAATTTAACACTGGAGCTCCACTGGATCCACTTACCACCACAACTTTGGAAGCAAAAGAGGTTTCCACAACTGAAAGGCATGAGTTGGCGGCCATAAACGATCATGAAAACCATGCTGTCACAGCAGGACAGGATGTAAGCAGATTGCAATTTAGAGGATCATCTTGTCATCACATCTACAGTTATTTCAAAGCTACTGTTGTTCTTGGTGTGAATATTTCAAATATTGCTGTCGCCAGCAATATGAGCCAGCTGGCCAGCTGTGACCTCACTGGGCAAGTTATTGAATTTATTCATATGAGTTAAGTGAACCATCAAATATATTTGCAGATAGAAAAGAATCATTACAAACAAATTAAAATATATTAAATCAAAACAGTGACGTTAAATTGATGGGAAAAAAAGAAGAAAAGCACCATAAAAGAAAGAATATTGCATTGCATTAGTAGCAAGCTTTTTTCCTTGACTTTTTGAATTAAGACAAGAATATCGTCCAAGAAAATGAAGAAGGAAAGCGAGGAGAATGCAGGCTTTTTTTTTTTTTTTTTTTAACTGTGTATAGAAAATAATTACATGCGGCTTGTGCTCCTCAATGATAGACCCTTGGGTCCACTGAGATCACGTCTTCAAATGAATATTTAGCAATAGCATACTGTATGCAGCTGTGCTTTTAAGTATTCATGGAGTCAGTCGCTCGTTCCAAACAAATTGTCTTTGAAGACCTTTAAAGCCTTTTCATCAGCAAACAATGATTGGATCTAGACCTAAGAATGTCTAGAATTTCTAAAGTTCCACACTTGAGAATAAATTAAATATTGAGGTTAAATATAGCCAAGGTAGAAGTTTACAAAGGCCACCGAAATAAAGTCAACACTGTCTTCACTCAAAGGTGTGAAGAAGTCAGTCGTCTCTGAGCTTGTGTTTCCAGAATAACACAGGCCTAAACTTCTACTTGCATTATAATATAGACATACCAAGTAGGCTGATGCCGTTGTATGTGTAAAACCAATATTCATTACTTGCACATATGCCTTTACATGCTCGACTTGTGCTCTCATGATTATGTGTGACTGGCTGTGATTCAGGTAATTCATTTGTCAGTGCAAAACAGTGACCATGCACACATACTATGCATCAAGCAGAAAGGGGAATTCATGAATAATTCATTCACGATTTACCATACCAGCAGCTGTGACAAAAGCAGGTGTGCACTTCTGCACAACTTATGTATATACTTTATGTATGCAGAATATCAAATTTGGGTCAGATCTCTTCCTTATTTAACTTCTTTCATGGAGCAAAGGAGGTGTGAGTTCACAGCAGTGGGATTCACCCGACTGGACTCTGAGAAGAGAGTCATGTCCAGCAGTCCAGACATCCCAATTAGAACACATACTTTTGAAAAACAGTACATCAATGAGCATACTAACGCATTCTTCATGAAAGCTATCTTTATGTCACCAACCCTCACTTCAGCCTCAGTTCATGATCCTCTACATCATTTGAATTCCAAATTGTGAGTGCTACTGATAGCATGGCAAAGGCAAGATTTAAAATAATTACAGAAAAGGGAAAAGTGCCATTGAGAAATTCTACATCTGTATCTGACAAAATAAAGACAAATTGAGATAATTGTCTCTGGTCCCACAAAATCTTGGTATAATTACGGATTCAGATCTTAATCCTAATAGCCACATCAAACTGATAGCACACAAGCTTCTTCTTCTTCTTCTTCTTCTTCTTCTTCTTCTTCTTCTTCTTCTTCTTCCTCTTCAGTAGGTTTAACTACTGAAATGATCCCCCAAAAATCTCCTAAGCAGCTACAGCTCATTCACTCTTCACTCTCCAGCTGTGAGTCTTAAAAAGCTGAACACTTTGCTGGCTTCTAGTGTGTGACATATTGACTGCTGCTTGTATGTAAATTACTCGATGGTTTCAAGCCAAAATACCTCTCTGATTTGCTTTCATAAGATGAACCTCTAGACACCTCGGGTCATCTAGGACCGGTCTGCTGACTCTTCCCAGAATAAAAACAAAAAATTGTAAAGCAGTGTTTAGATACGATGCTACATATAATTTAACAAATTGCCAGAGGAGCTGAGACTTGCCCCAACAAGGACTAGTTTTAAATCCAAACTACAAACTTCACCAACTTTGATTAAATTTTATGCAACCTTTATGTTATTTTATTTTTTATTCTTTTTGTTATTTGTTTCTTACTAAATGCATTTTGTGCATTGTGTAAAGAACTTTCCTTTGTGCATGAAATGTGTTATACAAATAAACTTGTTGTACTCTGTATACCAGGGTCATTTTCCATGAACAGAGTCAGCCAGGGACAAGGAAGCAAATCTGGGGATTGTCATTGGAAAAAAGGGGATGCATGGTTACCCTAATGTCATCTCCTTGAAAATAAACACACTTGTTTACAATTGGCCTGCAGCTCACCAATCATTTGTGACTCATGGCTTCAGCTTCACCTTGTGTACCATCAAGATTTAATACTCTCTCCGCACTGAGAGATAAGCTACTACAGCCAACTGTTACAGGAATACATCAACAACAATAACAACAAAAAAACTCTCATTATAACCACTGGAACAGGAAGTAATCCATGGGGCACGTGTCGTAATGAGAAATAGTTCCCTGTTTTCCTCTGCTTCTCATAATGTTACACCCACACTCACATTACTCCTTCAAATGTAATCTGGCAAATGCAGGGGAATAATGAAGTGGTTTTGCTATGCCTTAATATGGATAAAACCAGAGCTTGCACCAACCTATCTTGAGAAAATTAAATTTCATTGATGACTGAATGGAATAGCAAACAAGTGTTAAGAGTGTGAATAAATATGCTGTATTATTATATAATTATTCTATCATTTCCATGCAGTGTTATTGTATGGAACTATTCTGACTCTTTAGTTCTTATTCCATTTATTTTGTATAAACATGATGTATAATAGATGTCTTAAGCTAATTAAATGAATGCCACTGTATGTCAGTATTCAAATGATGTTGTTTTCCAATGTTCTACAGTCCAAGTCTATTTTAGCAAACATTCAATCGTGCCACATATTTAATAAAAAGAATATATTCAAAAATATGATGAAGTTTGTTTGTGATGTGCAGAAGAACCAAACACAGAATGAAATAATTGAAAAACATTGGAAAAGTTGTTTTGGGATATGGATGTGAATATTTTGTGCTATAATTATTATTGCCACCTGTGACTGGATCATTTAATTGTAAAATGTAAAAGAAAAATTCTCCATTATCACTCAGTCAGGACTCCGTTCATTGTCAGTGGAGCACCATCTGAACATAGAGACCATTGTTTGCTAAATTTCAGATTAGCTATGAATGCAGTCATATCTATAGTTCAGACAGAATCAGATAATTTATGAGATAAACAAAGCTACACCCAGATCTGTATAAGTAACAAGTGAGTTGCAGATGTTAAAAACAAAAAACAAAAAAAGAAAACAGGGCTGTTAGTGAATTTCCATTTCCAGTTATTTGGCGCCCCCTTGTGTTCAAAACTGTTCAGTGCCTGAGTTGCTTCCTGCTACAATGATATCTATGAACTGAACCAAATTCAACAGATGTAATAATCCAAGTGTAATATGATTTTGACAATGGCATTTTTATTTTTCATGCAATACCCTAATTTCTAATACTATCTTCTAAAGATGAAATGAATAGGCTAGTCATTCCTCTTATTATACCAAACTGACTGTAAATGTGTTTCCTCATAGGGATTTAGGATGTGCGCCCTTACGGTCAAGTAAAGCCAAAATGGATGCATGGTTGAAAATATAAATTCAAATAATCTCTTTATTTGTTCTATATAGTTGTACACCACTAACGACAGTGATAGGAGCACACAATGGGTATGAACAATTGTCAGTTATTTAGAAGAGGGAGGAAACTTTGTAGATTCAGATAGAAAAAGAAATATGGATGCAACAGATATATACCAGAACATTTCCTCATGTTGCAGAAAGTACAGCCAAAAAGGGAAAATAAGAAGGTATGTGCCACATTGACTTCTTTCACTTGCTATTGATGTTTTATTCTGTACATAGGGACAATTTGTACAAAATTAATCTAGATATATAACACTACATGAAACAAAGTAAATCATATATACAATATTAAATGAAGTCATATAGTACAGGTCACATACAAAAGGACACTTTAAGTTATCATATTTTGGAAATATGTTAAAACTAGAAGAGCTGCAAAGATCCTGCAGAATCAGAAAAAGCCACCAAATCATTTTTAAATCCTCTGTCTTGTAATCATGTATGATTTATTTTTCAAAACTAAAATGAACCTCAAACAGTTCTGACTCATAACTCATAAAATCCATAAAACATCTCTCCTAGCAAGCAGGACTCTTTTATAAATGCAATGACCTTGACAACAGAAATAAATCAGTTTGGTGAATGTCATTCCTCCAGGGGAAAAGGTACATGTTTAACATGGTAGTTTTAATTTACATCTTTTTGCATTCAAGCAAATACAGTATTAATACAGTTAACAAGCCAAGTCATGATATCAGTTTATTTTCCGCATCTGGCATTTTTGTGGCCATTTGATGCCAACCTATTTCAGCATTGGGCATTCTTAATGGCGGAAAAAAATCCCAAAACTGACATCCAAGTTACTAACCTCCAGGGACAAGACAAAGAAGAAATACAACACATCAAATATGAAGAAACCTAGCAGATCTCCTCAGTTCAAACAATGGTACTGATTGAAAGAGTATGTTCCCAAACCCCCAAACTTCCAAAGTGGGAAAGATAGAAAATAATATGCATTGTGGAAACCAGAGTGAAATTAGGAATGGCAGCAACACAAACATGCCACATCAAGTATTGAAGAAGTGCTTTTTGGTAGAACTTAAAGGTACAATCTTGATGTTATGTTGTTTTTATTATCTATCTTCATCATTGAGATCTGATAAACCTATGTTCTCTGTTCCTCTAGTAAACAGTTCTTCTTATGGATTAAAAAAAACATTTTTTATTTTCTCTCTATTTACTGCTCTCCCCTTCAGCAGCAAAGAAAAACCCGAACACTGAGAGTATCCAATTTGCCAAGTGAATCATCCCTATTCAATATACATAATTCAGCACTCACTTCTCTTTTTAAACTCACCTTGCTCATCCCACTAACTCTCCCCCCTGTTTCCTTGACATCAGTTTTCCATTTTGTCGTCTACAACCGAGGGCTGACATCGCCTTGCTGCATCCGAGCCCAAGATATGACCTCTTCCACTCCAGCCTGAACCGCACTTACCTTCCTGCCCACTTGGTAAAGAAGGAACTCAAAAACAAGTGAACCAAAACAGCAGCGAGTGAGCAGCGGGTAAACACATGCACCTCAAGCTTCCCTGTCCCAATCGACTAATCTTCAATACAATAAGTACCATTGTTTGAACCGTGAATGCTTCACTATGTTCTGTTTCACAAATATTGCCAATGGGCTTAAGGAAGTTAAGCATATAAAAGAGCTGCATATGGCACAATAAAACAACAATAAAACGGAAAGTGTCAGATGTCCATGGGACAACTTCCCCCTTCCTCGCTATCTTCCTGGACATTGCAAGGCTATGGACAGGCCTCATGTTGGTCTTGAGTGTGCTAAAACTAGAAAAAAGCGTTTGTGTGAAACATCAGCAAACCGAAAACAAAGGCAATCAACCGACACTGTTATTCAGCCAGAGTGTCCCTGTTGAAGTCCCACAGATAAAAACATACCCATGAAACAAACTTAACATGAAGAACACAACAGTCTTGGCACTGACAAGATGTCCCTGGGATTGAGCAAAAAAACAAAAAAAAAAAAAACAAAAGAAGAAAAAGTACAACAGATGAAAGGAAAAGTGTCTTGTCGATCATGTAACCAACAGTGTCTGTTCGCAGTTTGTTGTTCCCTTTGACAGAAAAGAAAACCACGTTCGAGACCAAGAGAGGATCCTTTTGACAGTGAGTCAGTCAGTCCTTACGTTTCCATGTCTAATCCATCATGGACTTGTCTGCCGGAAGGAATGAGGGAACCGGTGTTGTGGTGTCCGTACTCCCGGGTTCCACATTTACATCGAGCACAAGAGGAGATGGAAGGAGGAAGGCGAAGAGAAAGGAAGGCAGGGAGGGATAACAAAGCAATCCTCAGCACGATGGGGACTGATGGGGAAAATAAACTGAGAACAAACAATGTGGCAAGGGCTAAAAGACACACAATCACTCTCCAGCTCCTCTCCAAATAAAAACACCTGAGAAAGCAGAAATCTGAGGGAGGTGGATCACAGGCCCGGTGTGCTGAATGTGCTGTTGATAGGCAAGGGCCGGGAGGGGATAAGCGGCAGCAGGGATGTTGAGAGAAACTAAAGATTATGGACAAGAGCGATGGGGGAGAGTGGGATCAAGAGTCCATCATAGGAGGCCAATGTGATTTTCGCACTCGGGCGAGGAGGACGGGGTTGCACAGAGTCCAGAGCCAATTATTCAGGCCTCCGGGGCTGTCGAAGGAGTAAGTGGGGGCGGAAGGGGGGGGCAGTTGAACCGAGGGCCAGCAGGTCACAGGAACTAGAGTCCGTCATGGGTGGTCAACATGTCTTCGGCTCTACGGTGGGACTCCAAGGCTTTTGCGGTGTAGATATCCTGAGGCAACTCAGATTTGCGTCGCACCATAGGCCGCTCTTTCCGCTGGTCACGCTGCAACTGCCAGGAGGAAGAGGGGGGAGAAAGAGGGGAGGGGAGAGTCAGGCTTTGTTCTAATTTAATGTCATCTTATTAATTGACTACAACTCTAATTATGCCTGGTCTGATCATATATTTGGAATGGACACTAAACACAAAAACTTTAGGTCAATTTAGAGATATACATCAAAATATGATCTACCAAAGAGACTAAATGCCCAATTTACTAAAGCCTTTGATGTGTGCAAAAAGTGTTGACATAACCCCTTTTTTCTCAAGATGATCCTGCATCAACAACAAGTCTTAAAACGGACTCTAAACACACTTTAGCACCCACTAATGGTTTTAGTAAATCTGGGCCTAAGTGAGTGAAAACACAGCATACTAAGCCAGAACCAGGACAAAAGTATTAACGCTGGTGTAAAACAACAGCCTTCGATTACATACACAACAACACAGTTCTTGAACAGAGATGACATGCAAGGGGAAGCAGACATACAACAAGGAAAGCTCTTGATTCCACTGTTCAGTCCAAGGCAAGACTCGTTCCTGCTATCTATGGTGCTCTGTGAGTTAGCACAGATCCTGCTAAGACAAGCTAATACAGAGAGTATGCAACTATGATAATCGCTGCGGTACAAGTGGCTTTGATTAGAAAAATGCGCAAGCTTAGTTAAGGAAAAACAGTTATTTTGAAAAGAAGAAAGAAATATGCATAGAGACAGAGAGAAGTCAGGTTTACCTGAGATGCTCCTTCCTCAACTGTCTTTTTTAACCTCTGAACATCTTCTATCAACGGAACATCCGTCTCCATTGCTACAGGACTATTGAGGTCAGAGGAATCAACATACATAAGGAACTATGTTGAAAAGAAAGAAAAAAAAAAGAAAAAAAAAACAGAACACAAAAGGATGGAGAAAAGACTTTCAGTCGCATGCAAAGAAGAATGAATCGTGAAGCATTAGAAAAATGAAAAAAAAAAAGAAACTCTAATGCACTGCAGTTATCAATTCGACAAGCCTTAGTTGAGGTGCAGGAATGGAAACAAAAATTGAAAATGATTCTAGTACATTTTGCTGATTTACTGGAAGTTACATCATGCACTGGTTATATAATAGCCACTCATAACATCAAATGGTGTTACCAGATTATCATCAGGTGATGGGGAATAGTGGTTCAATTAGTCAAACTGTTAGAGATCTCAGGTTTCACCACAACTAAGCACTTTCATGAAGCAGAATCACTCAACCAGATCTTTCCATCTTTACCAGCAGTGTCTGACTCAGCGTGTGGAAAACATGAAATATCTAGTCAGGCTGTAAACACTGTGAGTCTAAGCAAATCTAAACAAGGTGAGACTGAAATGCCACCGCAATCCAATGACAAAACTGGCATCCAGAGGAGAACATAACACTTATGTAGACAAACACACACACTCACACACTGGTGGTAAGGGAGAAAAAGGTGTGTGTGAATGATTTCGCTCACGGCTCACCTGTGGATTTGATTTGGCAAGGTTCTCAATCTTGATCCAAGCCTCTTCCCGTTCTTTTGACTTGGCCTTCTCTCTGTTGAACAAAGCACGGGGACACATGATGTCACCATTCACCCATCGATCTGCTGTGTTAAATGTTTTTTAGAAATATGTACTGAGGGGGCGAGTTGTCTATTGTGCTTACTTATTTTTCTCGGCTCTAAACTGTTGTGTGCAGTCGTCAAAGAGCTTCTGATTCATCTCCATGAAGAGCTTCAGAGCGTTGTAGATGAGGCCATGAATGGTCCTGTGAACGAACACACACACATCAGTCGACAGTCATATCCCAACAAATATAAGCATTGCTGCAAAGGCCAGTGTTGTCCTCCAGCATAAAACTTCACTGTCATTCCTTAAAATGTAGTTTCAAGGAATGAATTTTCTGCTTGTGGCACATTAGCTACAGCACTTTCTAATTTCTTGATGACAAGGTAATTACAGCAATATGAAGCAATGGAATTTCAGTTACGGTGAATGTTACTCATTATCTTGTAAATTTTGAAATAGCGTAATTTTTAAGCAATTTCTCCATGTTTCGCGGTCAATTTAATACAGCTTGAGACAGTAAAGCACTATCAGTGAGAACTTCCTGAGGTGACTGAATGGTAGCATGCTCTTTTATTTGCAAGCCCCCTGCAGGATTAGAATTGTGCACGAAAGGAAGCAAAATTAATCACATATATAAAATCCTCCATCTGAGGAGATAGGGATCTTATTATTATTATTATAACAGATATTTCCAGGGAGCTACTTTTCTGTTGTTTGAAAATGCAGTGTGTGACAAAGACTAAATATCCACACATTAGACAGATCACTGGGTAAGGTGATGCATTTTGTAAACGTGGCATTGTGTCTGACTGGCTGAGAGATGCAACAGAAGAAAGCACAGTGTGAAAATGGGCTGTTTGCACGAAAATATTTTACAACGGCTCGATAGAGAGGCTGCTGAGCGTCTTACTTGTTCCAGTGGGTCTTGGAGTTGCGGTACAGGGCAGGGAACATGATTGGCAGAATCTTTGCTGCGTTGTCGCTGATAAGACTCATGATGTACTCGTTATTCCAGTAGTACAGAGCTCTCTCCGCCACCTACAGAGAACACACATGCTCACACACCTTGGGCCAATGCTTGCTGACGCTGCCAGCAGTTGACCGGCCAAATCTTTAACATTTTAACCCTTTGAACTCTGGTTTACCTGTAAATTTCCCCTTTAAGTAGCTTCATTTTTTCCATATTGTGCAACAATGTCACATATTCTTGTATCTGCTGGTTGCAGTTCATTTAAGGTACATCACTAAGGTACACTTAAGGAAAGGTACACTTATATTAAGAGAAATATTGAACCCCAAGATGCCATTGTTTTATGGCTGCCCCATTACATCAAATATAAAATATTTAGATGTCTTGCAAATCATTTTATATACATTTCCTTATAATTCAGCAGGCCCAATTTGGAATATTTGGAAACTTTGAGATTCCCACTAGAATTTAAAATAAATTCTTACAAAGCTCGGCTATGCAGCAATGACAAACCCGCCCATGGGAGCGGTTAAGTTGCAGAGGTTAAGAATGTGACAAGATAAGAAACAAGAGTGACTGTTTTTTCCCCTCATGAAGCATGAATGTGTTCTGCGAAGTGATGGTCGTTTACCTGGAAATGGGGGCTGGACACACACTTGGCCAGCTGTCTGAAGAGCGGCTCCTGCACCTTGACGAACTCAGACGGCTCGATGACGTCCAGGATCTCCTCCAGCTCGTTGAGGAACATCACCTCCTTCGGACTGTGTGTCTTTGGCCAGTACTTCAGCAGAGCCATCACCACCTGTTGAGGTGGAAAAAGAGGACGGTGATGAGGGTGCGGAACAACTCATTGGCTGTGACAACGAAGATGTGGCTTGTGAGCTAAATAAATCAAATAACAAATCATTATATTGTCGCATAGGCCAATCGGCTTTGCAGTTGGGTTAAAAGCAAAACAGAAAGCAGAACAATATAAAAAACAGACAAAAACTACTGGCCAGGGTAATAGCCATAAAATCTATTTAGCTTCTCCAAATTTTGCAGAAAAACCAAAACATCGCCCCGAACAAACAAAGTTGTTTCAGTCAGAATGATTGAGTCAAACTCTGAATTTCACCCAGAGTTTGAGGTTGCACTGAATACACAAAGAAATGAAAAATATTCAGCTGTCTCTGATTTGACATACCGGTTCAGTTAGAGTGCTGTCCTTCTCCAAAAACTGCACCACACAGTAGGCCAGCTGCAAAACGTGTACACACACACACGCACACAAACACACACATACATAACAATATTAGGAAACCTTCAAAGGAACATGCATTTGATCTCCCACACAAGCAAGCTCAAGGTAACACAGCATGAGATAAGGCAGCTGACACACCATTTGATCTAGGCCAAAGAAATGCAGGGTGCCTGAGGGACGGACTGGCAAGGACCTGCACTGAGTGTACTGAGAGTACTGAGTGTACTCAGTGCAGGCATAGGTAAAAAAAAATACTTGAACTGGGTTAAAAAATTTAACTGACTTTTTTTTTAGGAGGGGATAAATAATTTAACTAGCTGGTATGTGCTGGATTTAAGTTTTCATACACATTCACACAGACTAAAATGTGGATGAATGAATAAACTGGATAAATGGATAAACACACACACACGCACACACTCACACACACTAAAGTTACCTGTGGATGGTAGACACTGAGTGATTTGACTTTGTGCAGGGGCAGCAGAACCTTCAATAGGAAAATCTTGTGCTCCTCTTTGAGTGGTAAGGCAAATCCGTTGATTATACTGCGGGATGCACAAAAATAACTTTCAGAATAATTTAAAAAAACATCTGAAGAATTGTTTACCATAATCCAAAAAAGTAAGAGGAAAAACAACAGCTGGCAATTAGGAAGATATCACTTTTTAGATTAAAAAAAAAAGCTGTTTCATGGTTTGTTTTGTTGTGTAATCAAGATGGTAAAATAAGTAGAAATGGCAGCAGGATTAAGGGACATTAAAGCTTTATTCTTCATAAGCAATATATGAGTTTTTAATGATATGCCTTTAGTTGAGGGCCATACCTTCCAAGTATTTCCAGTAGTTCAGCTATGCCGTTATGGTGCTCTGTCTCATAGATAAACCTACAGAAAAAGACAGGGACTTTTTTCAGCAGCAATACATGGATTCCTTATTTGTCAGCAAAGTAAATGACTCAGAAATGATTCATCTGTCTTAAGCCACTGATTGGACGTTGGGTCATGCAGCATATAGTGTATGTTTTATGGAAAATGTGCAGTGCAGGAGGAGGAACGGCACTCACCTATAGAAAATGTTATTTATCTGTTTTCTGATGTACGCCCTCAGCCCCAGGAACTTTCCATAAATCCTGTGGAGGGTCGTTTTGAGGAAGTCTCTCTCTCTGGGATCCTCGCTGTCAAATAGTTCTAGGAGCTACGATGCAACAGACGTTATTGGTTATATCAGATTTGATCAAAATGCAAGAAGTCATCTTTTGTTGCAGTTGAATTAAAAGAGTTAACTGGCAAGGGATGGCAGCAAGCCCTGATGAAGGCTTTTTGCCAAAACACATTATGATGATTTTTGGCCATAAATAAAAATGTGACATAATTGAGGTCAAGTGTTGTGTTTTTTTCTAATGCCAAAATTCCCATGTTTTTTCACTGAGTTGTTTGAAGTTGGATTGTAGTTTTTGGCAAAGCGTCCAACCAGCATAAAAATATAGTGCATTTGGAGGCATACTTGCTGCACATTGGCAGCTAATTGGCAGCAGTTCATAAAAAAATATTTCTGTTCTTACCTGCATTACAAATTTCTGGTCGATGTATTTCTTTGCTATGTTGGGCTGAAAGTCGGGGGATTCTAAAAATCTAAGGAAAAATTCATAGACGAGCTGGAAGAGAAACAAACAAGAAAGAACAAATGAATTCTGGGCAGGAGCCACAATTACAAATACAGTTGCTGCTCATTACTGATGCAAATGGAGTCAGTCCAAAAATACTGCAAAAACAACACAGTTCTCAATCAGGTATACAGTGACTGTTTTGTGTACATCTATTCTCAATTCCTACTTCCATTCTGTTTGTGTCTATATGGGAATTGTTGGTTCTCTCTTCTCTTATTATTATTATTAAATTATACTACAATAAAATGTCTATATTATTATAGGCATTTTTATAATAGAGTACTATAGAATTCTTATTCTACAATTCAACCATGCTTGAAAATGTTGCAAGGCTGGGGTTGACAGGTTTTAATTTGCAGACCAGTGTAGGTGATGATTGGAGTTTAATAAAATACTGAACCTGGAGGTGTGGCCATGCAGCCTCAAGTGTGGGCTCATCCTCCTCTGGGTCAAACTCCGCTCCGGTAGGGTTGGACGATGGAGGCAATGTTCTGAACATGTTCACAGCAAACTGCAAGAGGAGGGACGAAAATAAGATTTAAAACAACGTGAGGATTTTTTTTTTTTTTTTGGAACTGCGGTGCGCTCCTGTGCATGATGGAGACAGGAGAGACTGCGTATAAATATTTATTAAAGGTTAATAATTTATTCCACTGGACGGAACGCTATCTATTTCCAAGTTTGTGGTCTAGTTAACTTCCTGCTTGTGCCTGGTTGGGTTTCACCATGAAGTATGGCTTGATCAGGTTTAAAAACAATATCTCACTAATAATCCCTTTCTACACAATAGACACCATTCAGTTGCACAAGTAAAGGCTCATTGCACGCATTTACATTGTGCTACCAATAGCTCTACTCAGAATAAGCTAGCTATGTTCAAATAAATGACACTTAAAGTTCTTTTTTAAGTATTTAAAAATCAAAATTTATTTCTAGATTCATCTTAACTATGTCCTTGCAACTGGCCTTTGTTTTTTTTTTTTTTTTAAAGGTTTGTCCCACAATAATCCAAGTGTGTTGTGTTTCTAGTCTCACAGTGTCAACTGACTCCCCTGTGGGCTGCTGTTCCCTGCCAGACGGATCATGGGACAGTGCAGGTGGCCTAGCAAAACACTGGGAGCCTTGTTTGAAAAGAAGGGCTACAAGGTAGATAGACTGGGTTATGATGCACTACAACCCTGCGCCGGCTGTGGAGATGACTATGCATTCATTCAACAAAGGAAATTGCAAGTGAAAATGTCAGTGTTCTTAATAGCAGCGCTGCTATTTAGGCTTTGATGATGAAAAAGATAAAGATGTGAAATGTCAGTACCGGTGGAGAGCGAGGAAAATCCTACCAGACCGCAGTGTTTTCATTATGTTTATAGCTCCATTTCCAGTCATGCCTCTTTGTGTCTCTACACTACAGGTTTAGATGAGATGATAATCAGTGAGATGGATCTGTTTTCTCTCTTTCTTTCCTTCTCTCTTTCTTTCTTTCTTTCTTTCTTTCTTTCTTTCTTCAGAGGCTTTTACCACACCTCACCTCAAGCAGTTAAAAATTCACTTAAAGGAATCCTTCACCCAAAACTATATATTTTATACCATATACTCACACCAAATGTCAAGCCGGTCGTGCACAGATGAACATGCATGACAGCATCATCTTAAAGTGTCAATTTAGTAACTTTTCAGCAAGAATAGATTGCTTTCCTCAGTCCAGACTTGGATTGTGCTACAGAAAGAGTTTTGTGAATTTTGGAAAAAAAAAAAAAATTCATATCCCTTTCACTGCTGTTTTTTGAAGTCACTGATCAGAAATGGACCCTGCATTGTTCATTGCACATTCAAGACAACACAAGATGAGTAAACTATGCAAAATGTATAGTTTTTGGGTGAACTGTTCCTTTAATTCAGCTTTTCTGTCCCATCATAAAGGCCTAATCTAGATCTGTCCAAGCTGGGGAAGCTCCACTCCATTTTAAACTAACCTGCTCTTTGATCTCCTATTCTCAGGCCCAGTTTCACCCTCACCTCCAGCTTCAGCTCCACCCTCAGCCCTGATCCCTCAGGTTGCAGCGCCACCAGCGCCCACTCACCATGTGCACCACCTCCGGATAGATGGGCTCTGTGATGACGTTCCTGTTGTGGGTGATGTACTCCACCATTTCGCTCAGCGCCGCCCGCTTCACCTCCTTCCATTTCAGGTCACTCAGCGGGTCGGAGAGGAAGTCGAAGAGGACGCAGCACTGCCGCAGCTTCTGGATGAACAGCTTCTCCTGCTCCGCCGGGGCCACATCTGTGGAGGCAGGGAAAAGACCGTGAGGTCCGTTGAAGAGGGAAGAAAATACAGGAAAAAGTAGGGGAAAGCGAGATGTTCGAAGTGCGAGGGGTCAAGAGGGACGGAGAGCCCAAGAGACCCGAAGGCGGTGCCAAGAATGACAGTTAAAATAGCAACATGATATGAATTATGATGAGATAAGAGAGACGAAAAGGAGAAAATGAGTAATTAAGACGGGTAGATGGAAGGGACAGGATGGTAGACTGGTAGAAGAGAAAAGACAGGACGGAAAAGGAGAGGGAGGTGAGACATTTGGGAACTGGGTGAACGGTCACCGCCACTGGAAACAAAGCGCACACACAGACAGTAAGAAAAAAGATATTCTTATAAACAAAACACGGCTACAGAAGTCTGCTGTTATGTTTAGCCACAGCGGTTTGAAGACTTCCTGTTTCCCTTCATTTCCACCAGAGCCCTCGAGGGTACAGTCTTGTAAACAAACAATCTATGGCAGAGACAACACTTCACACATGACAACGCGGGGAGGAAATAACCATTTCTGTTACTGTACATTCCTATCTGTTATGTAAATGTGACTTAGCAAGAACGTACTATATATTGAAACCGCAATTTTACAGTTATGAGAACTTCGTTATAACTCTTTGCTCTCTTGAATTTTATTATTATCTTTCTCAAGCAGTCACAGCTGAGGAAAATCTGTATGGGTCCCACAGCTGCCTTAAAAATGGTTATCAGGGTTTCATGATTAAAAAAAAGAAATTATAACCTGAACATGTGACATTTTAAAACATGAGGCTATGATTTTATTTTAATTCTTATGCTCTTAAATGTTTTCAGCTGAACAAACTTGAGTAGGACTGCAACTAACAATTATTTTCACTGTTGATTTAATTATTTTGTCTATAAAACGTTAACCTGTAAACCTCTAGAGGTGATGTCAAGGTTTCCAGAGGTACCAAATACGTCCTGCTGAATTACAGGGAAATGTGTATAAAATGATGCATAGGACATCTAGATATTTTCTATTTGATGTAGTGCTGTTGGCATAAAACACTGGCATCTTGGGTTTGAATATTTCACTCAGTGTAAGTGTGATGTAGCTTCAGTGAAGTGCTGCAACCGGCAGATAACACAATATATGTGATACTGTCGTGCAATATGGAATTTAAGGGGTTAAAAATAATGACAAATGCACATCACAGTTTACAGAAAGTGATATTTTATAATTGCTTGCTTAGTCTGACTAGTCACCAAAAAAAAAAAAAAAAAATTAACGATCAGAATGGAGAAACACTTGTAGCATTTCTAAAGCTGTAACACTTATTTGGTATATTTACTTGATGAATTACTAAAAAGTTTAATTATCAAACATTTAATTAGCTAATTAACTGTTGATTGATTAATCAATTTTAGCACTACTTATAAATGCCACTACACTTAAACACTAGCAAAGCCTATTTCGTGCAGGCTGAGCTGCTGTTTTCCTTTGGACAGAGAAGAGCCGTTCACCTTAAAGGTGCTGCATGTCGCTAAGGAGTCAATTCCACAACTCCAACAAGCTTAAAAGAAGACTCTGTGGTGGGAAATCAAGCTCTGGTATCTCTTCATTCCACTTATTCACCCAATAATTACAGCTAATTGGTCAATATGCATACATCAGGCACTGAGTGAGATACTATCAGGGTGGGACTCGCTCCTTCCATAAGCAGTCCAGTCCTCACTGACTGCTCTGTGGTGCCTGTGTATACAGCACCTCGGTATGATGTTTACTTTTATTTAAGGTGAATTGGTGCAAAATTATTACTATTTTTACAATGTTATTAAGATGCCATTAAGATGTGTGAATTTGTGTGAATTAGCTTTAGGCTAAGGAAAGGGTTCCCACAGCTTGGCCTTTTGAGCGCCGGATTCACAGCGGCCTCTGGTTCTATAGGAGCCAACTTCAGCGGCTCTGGGAGTTGTGCACCACACTAGGTGTTGAGCCCTGGTCAAAATTGCCAAGTCACTGTGGTTTAACAAAGATGAAGGGGAAACTCATATTTGCTTTCAAAACCTTACGACATTAAAGGTGGGGTTCAGGGTTTTTTGTCTGTTGAGTCCAAATGGTCCTTACTTCAATCTACCCTCAATTTTGCATAGCGCACCGTTAAACAGCGACCAAGATCTTGGTATAAAAAACAAAGCAATCTGATTGGGCTATCACCTTTGTGAACTGGGCAGATGGAACAGATGATCTGACGTCAACTCATGTTTCACATCTCCTGCCTCACTGTCACCACATGCACTTCTGTGATGACATACTGGCCAGTTTACAACACGTGCTGGCCAATCACAGGCCTCTTTAGCAGCTGCTGAAGGCAGAGAGGAACTGATATCTAGATATCGGGAAGAACAGAAGCAGCCAAGTGGAACAAGTAAAGGAGACTATTGGTGACTGTGTTACAGGGAATGAGGACAATGTGGCCCCAAAAGATGATTCAGCATCAATCTTTTCACAGTATTTTGGATTTAGGAGAGCAGGTGCATCACAAAACTCTCAGGTATTCGGCAAAAACTGTCAGACAGTTGTAGAGACAACATGAAGTAAAACAACTTATTCCAACACCTAAAAGAGAACTGTATGGGGACCAAGTAGCAAGAAATCAACGAAATGCACCAGAAGCTCAGATTCAGCACCAAATAACAGCTTATGAAACAGCACCTAACTCAACAACTCGAAAGTTAATCATATTGCAATTCAAGCCATTTTTTCCCCATATTGTGCAGCTCTACTAGCTAGCGTCCCCGTTAGAAAACAATGAGTATTGCTGAGTATGGGTATGGTCCAGCTGGCTGGTATGAGTATGAGTATGGTCCAGCTGGCTCTACCATCTGATTTCAATGAGGATTGCTAAAAATGCAATTATGCTTTTATTTCACTTAAATGAAGTGCCAATGTAGAAACTGTCTCGCACATTTTGACACAGAGCGCTTCGTAAAGACTAACACAGATTCTGTGCATTTTACTGGCTAATGATGATGTACAGTTTTTCCTGTAAACACAAAACAACTGAGTCATGAAAACTGGCAACTACAGTGTTAACATTCACAGTTATAGTCACTTTCACAATAATATAACCACCCTTTATATAATTAGATATTGCTCGGTACAGAACAGAAATTATTAATTTTCCTGAGTGCTATAAGTAAAGAGTCGCTTCCCCGGATGACCTGAATTTGCCTCATGGTCACCTGGGCCGGCACTGAGGTAAAAATAGGCAAATTCATAGTGTCAGGGTATTCCTCTGCTAAACTCAGGTGCGGGTGAAGGAGGAGGGAGGGAGGCAGGTGCATTTAGCAGACAGAAGCAGCTGCATGCAGTGCAGATAAGAGCTCCATCAAAATAACTTGCTCCCACTTGGTCCATTGTCCCCTACTGCTGGTTGCCTCGCTGGAAAGACTGATATGTGTACCTTCATTAGTGTCTCCCCTGGTAAGCTGCACAATGTACTCTATCTGCTGTGAGGTTGGTTTGGCTAGCAAGCGGTGCCTTGCATGTGCATGACACATAGGCTTACACTGGGATTTGCTATATATCTGCAGCTAAAACTGTGTCCTAGGGAAAAGGGACACACCGCTCTTTACTGCCACTTTAAAGGGGCTCTGTCGAATCTTCATCTATCAAAGCAGGGCACTGATGGCTGTGTTTCCTATACCCTATAGCTTTTAATCAGGACAAAGGGTGTGGCTTTGAAACTCGAATTTCCACGGAGGCCCTGAGGCTGTCTGATCATGATGAGGACGCCATTATGCCACGCCTGAGCCAAATTAGTTCAGATATACCTGCCATATAGATCACAGATAAAAGATGAATCCCCTTTTCTTGCAGCTGCTCTGAATGTGCTCTGACCTATGGGCCGGAGATTACCAGTTAGCAAGATAACCAAATTAGGTTATGAGATGAAATATGATTCATGACTACAGAACAGAGTTCAATGAGGAAAAAGACCATGAATAGTACACAAATGATCAAGGGAAATGTCATCAAAACATCATAAATCTAAACATTATTTAAAACCGTACTCTCATTTTAATAAACTCTTATTATTATTCTGAGTGTAGTATTCCTGAGAGAAATAAATCAGGGCTCTAATAATGATGCTACGGTAGACTGCCCCACTGTCTTGTTAGAATAAGGGTGAAGTCGCTTGAATTTCTTTTACCAATTTAGTCAAGGAGGTGAGGAGAGACTCCCCAGTGTTGAAAATAATGAGAAAGAAAAACACAATATTGGAAGAACTTAGGCTAATATATAGACACTGTTTGGGGATAACAGGCAACTTGTCTTTGCCTCACATCTCCCAATTTCAGTGAAAGAATGACAAATGGAATAACAACAGAATAGTGGAGGGAAACACACACACACACACACACACACACACACACACACACACTACTTGACATTCTTGTAAATGGACAGATTCCACATGGCATGAAATATATGCTATTGACATAATGGAGACTTGGAGGAGACACATGTATGCATGCATGCACACACACACACATATACACACATTTCTGCAGTGTCACTTTCAAATCGGCCAATTTATCTTGACGACAGCGAGAGGCCGGGGATTCCAGAGGAGACAGGCTAAGTGTTTTGAGTTGCCATGATTGGTCATTTCCATGAAGATCTGACAGCCAGGGGTGTTGTCACTGTCGCTGTCAGGAAAATACTTTGAATGCTGGCACTCCTGTTTAACAACGCCTATGAGAGAGAATGAACTTCCAACTCAAACACATGCCTTCCAGGTGAGGATCACATGATGTAAACAAATGTGGCTCTCATTTTCATTCCGAACTGCGAGACGCACAACCTGAAAAATGTTGTCAGGTACTCGAACAGAAGCTTTAATCGCATCAAAGGAAACCACATTATAGAAACTTCCTGAAGTTTACCGCTTTCTTTCTAAGCAGTCAGGATCGGCTCACAGCTGATTTCCAAAGTGGACATTCGCAAATGAAACACTTTAGCGCCGGATTGCACATGAAGTGCCGTTCTCCAGGCCAGCTGAAGTGCATCAGTTAAAACCCAGACTGGCAGGGACAACTGGAACACAGCAAGAGGATGATGAGATCAGTGTGCACCATCTCTGAACACCAAACTCTTCACTGAATCATCCCTCTCCAGCATAAGGCTTGTGGGTGTAAGGCGTTTTGTAATTTGTCCTGGGACACTGCGGTGGGACCTGAAACTGGACTGGAATGTGTTCCCATGCCTCGCACCCCTGCCCACTTCGCCCATGTCAGACTTGCTCCTGTTACACGAGTCTGTCTGTCTGTGTTATAAATTTTCTGTACGGGCCTAAAATACCCAGTGGGTTGTTGTGTAACAGATAAAGGCCCAGTGTTGTGATATTGATGTGAACCACAATGTGACTCCTATTAATGTAACTCATGGAGGCCTTAGGAGGGAAGCAGGCAAGTCTGCACACACATGTGAGTGTGTTGGTTCAGGTCACAGAGGCAAAATTTATCTTTGTGCCCCTGTTATGAAGACAATAAATAATTGGAACCACATTGGGATCACAGTCTTAGCTTTTCTTTCTGTACATGGGTCAAATGAACTGGAACTAGCACTGGTTTGGCAAAACTACCTTATTGACAATGTGTTATGATCATGGTCAATGTAAAATCAACTGGTTGCTATTAATAGCTGCACAGAAGCAGGATGTAATATGTTAACGCCATATGAGGAAAGTACTATAATCTTAGTTTGGTTGTTCCACTTGATTTGTTCAAAATTATTTTGGACGATTTGTAGGCAAATGACCTGAAACTGCAACTAGGACACACAGAAGGTGCTGATTTCAGTATCTCTGTGTTGTATGCAAAATGATGTTGATAATAAATAGGCACAGACATGCATCACTGCCACATGTAAATACTTGCAGACACGCTCATATTTACAATATGAAGCTTGTTCCGTGATTGAGCCGCTGGGGAGAAGCAGGACTTTGCGGTCGTTCTTATTAAGATCATGGCGTGTGTGTCTCAAGGAAACGCAAGACAAGAGAGCGAGAGACAGCCGGAGAGATGAAGACACAGAAGGAGAGGGGAGAGAATGAGAGGTGGAGTTTGACTGTTCACCAACAGAGCTGTCATTCAATGCAGTCGTCCGTGTGGCTCCAATAGAGTGTAATCAATAACTGCCCCTGGCTTCATCTAACGCTGGGCTGCACCAGAGTACAGTGCTAACACAACTGTGTCCACACATTAAGAGGCCGAGTTGTTGTTGTACTCCGAAGACATTACTGTTCTGCTCTGATGAAGACGTCTGGCTGAGACATACATTCACAGACACATCTGGCTCTAGCTTGCTCTTCGTTCCTCATGTCTTTTTGTGAAAGACATAGAAAAGCCTTGTTTCATGTCTTCTGAAGGCGCCCGAGGCTATTTTAGCAGAGGCATGTCGTCCACAGTGAGGAGGGTAACGAGGGAAAAGGGTGGGGAGGTGGAGAAGGGGGCTGCTGCCTGCTGCAGAGCAGTGGCTGTCTATACCCTACACATTCTGGCCAATTTGTGCCCAGATGAACTGGAGTGTGACAAAACGCCTGGCCCAGGCAGTGCAGCAAGAGCAGAGATGGAAAAGATGAAGGGAGAAAACAAAATACCCAATATTTGATATTTTCTCAAGGGCTACATTCTTAAAATTGCAAACATAAACAGAGAAACACAATTCCAATCATACACATGAAGAACTGTGGAGAAAACCCTTCCCTAGGCTATGACCTCACTTCCTTTGACATCACTAGGCTGGCGGGGGGATGGGCAGAGAGAGGGTAGCTAGCTAGTAAAACCAGCTTTTTATGCAGCTCCCTTGTCTCACAGCTATGCACATAAGCCTTACAAAAAACATTCCTCGGTTCCCTTTCAAGCACAATAGGACTCCTTTCCAGTCTACCTATCTAACGAAACAAAGGATCTTATCTCAAACGGCTGAATGCTGACTAACCAAGCAGTAACCAGTGGAGGGGAACAGGAGCAGAGCAGCACACAGCTCTCTCTCTCCCTCTCTCTCCCTTAATTCCCTAGGACAATACAGGAAGAATAATTTGTCCTTACATACCTCTGAAGTGCATAAGAGCCACCGGCTGAAAAGGCCCATTGGAATTAGGTGCATCCACAACCATCCTGTCTCCAGCTTTATTGCATGTCAACATCTAAACCTCAACCAGGAAGGCGATCCACTCAGGGCGAGAGGCCAGCCTCCATTTTAGCACAAAAGCAGATCAGAAAATGAAGCTCTCTGCTGCTGGAGGGAACTAGCTAGTTAGTGATGTCAGCAGGGAAGAAGCCAGCCGGTTGGCTGAGCTCAGGCTGCTCTGGAGCAACACAAGCAAAGGCTGCTGGGAGAGAGGGAGGGTGATTGGCTGAGTGGGTGCAGAGGGGGCGGGACATGCAGAGGAATTTTGGTCCGACTCCGCCTCCCCACTCACTGCTCTCTGGTGACTCTCTTCAAGGCGCTGCTACAGACCTCAGATCAGATTGACTTAAACCTATTCCCCGGTTTTACCATTAGTGGGATTTTACATATAATCTGACCCAGGACAAGAAGCTGGGAATAATTTACTGTGCTTTGAGAGAAGCCCTGGCTGAAATCTTCAAAGTCTTTCACTGTCTCCTCCTGTCTTCTGCTTGGTGCTTTTTCAAAAAAGGAGGTGGAAGAGAAGGTCAGAAGGGAGGGGCCTTGTTCTTTTGCTTCAGTGAGGAACAGAAGGAGACAAGGAGAAACAGCGTGAGGGACTGAGGACAGGACTTTTGGGACTCAGCCCCCTCTGCTCTCCAATGAGAGGAGCCTGGTAAAGTCGCTGGACTTTAAACCACGGTGTGATTTTTCACTATATAGGGTGAAAGACCGTGCCAATCTACAGTTAAGTAAGTGCTAAATAATGGAGAAAAAAATGGGATTATGAAATTGGATGAGTGGAATAATCTCTCCCAGAAATTCCCAGTATCCCAGTTTGCTCACACCCTGTCAATTCTTGATTACTGTACAACTCCTACACACAGACCTCTGTAAGGAAAAGCACAATCTAATTTTTGGACCAAATCAAGCAGCTGAGAATCAAGTAAATTAGACACCTGGACAAGGTCTTCTGTACTCTTCAGTCAGAGCAAACTAGATCTACATATGTATACCTTCTCTGGCTTAATATAATGTACCTTTTACAATCAAAACACTATTCAGGACAATAATAGAATTTGCTGCATTATGTTGTTCTGAGTGGCTTATGTAAGCTGTGCAAAATTAGCTGTAAACAGGAAATGAAAGCAAGAGGAAAGAAGAGTACGTATGCATGAGTACAGAAGGCAGGAAACTGCTGCAGCTCAAACCTGCTTTTTCCCGCATGTCTGAAATTTCATCTGGTGACATAAAAGACTGTTTTGAAGATTTATAGACATTTAGATTTAGAGCACAGTATATCACACTTTACAATTCTCTGCAGTGCGTGTTTAATTACTGTCTGCATTTCATTAAATCGTACATGTTCAAGAATGTGGTTGTTATGTGAGTCGTTCGCTATGTGCTGCGCGCCTATGGGAGGAACACAGCGCGCCCAAAACATAAGCTACACATATCTGAGCAACTTCCTCTAGGCTGATGTGATTTACACGAGAAAAGCCTGTTGGGAAACCGCACTCACACCACAAGGCCGACCAACTTTCTCATAACCCTGAGGCTGAGGTCACTAACAATCACTTCTCACTACAGAAGCTGTGAAGCATGTGATTTTACACACAACGTAACACTGAAAAGAAGTAGGGTGACATATTTCAATGAAAACTGTATATTGATATATATATGTATTTTTTGGCTGAAATTATTGAATGTAAGGCATGTATTAAATCCATGTATCAGTTCTTGGTACATAAGACAATTTTATATGTAATAATTTTCTTTCTTTCTTTTCTGTATCACATACAAGCACACAGTTTCTGGTAGCCTGTGGCATCCATATGCATACAGTCTTACAGTGATATGGGTAAGCATCAATTTAACAGCACTTTCCAATCCCACGCCAGAAACTGAGTCACATCATGAGTTCGAACTCTCATGACAAATAACCTGCTGACGTTATTTTCACACATTATAGAGGGATATATTCCAGAGCAGCTCAACCTGAGAGGAGGGGAGAGGAGAGGAGAGGAGAGGAGAGGAGAGGAAGGCCAAGTTTATCACAGAGCAGTTTTCACACTAGGCATTCTCTCACTGAGGGGCCAAGCCCTCTCCAAGAGGTGCTGTTACATTCCACAGCCATGACAACTACACAGACACCCTAAAGAAGGTGACCGGCATTTCTGAAGGCCGCCACTTTCTTCCTATTGGTTGGAGGGTTTGGTTTGAAATGTCTACAGAAACACCAGAAGAGGATTTTTAGCATCACACACTGAAAAAAAAAAGAATATGTTAATTGCAAAAAAAATCTCCATCTTAACAAGTCATTTCATCTCATATTCAGTATTAATCTCATGCTTTTCTTAAAACCACCCAATGCTAATCAACTTTTTCAGGAATTGTCTTGAATCAAGTGTTATTTTCTTGATACTGTCTTGATATGGGCTTCTCTGTCTTATTCTGCTTGAACAAGGCAGTTCCCAGAAAAAATCCTGAAACTAATGAAACTGCATTGGAAACGGCATCTTGTTTTCGGAAAAAAAAACAACAAGATTTTAACACAGAATATGAGACTAAATGCCTTCTTTTAGATCGATTTTTTGCAGTGTTTTACCTAGAGTTACTTTAACAATTCTATGTAATAATAGATTTACTTGAATAAAGAGTTCAGACATTATATCAAAACAACACGGAACACAGGAAGTTTTTGAAAGATGCCTGAAAAAGTGAGACAGCCGAGAAAACAACGGCACTTCTGTTTTCAGCCAGAAGATAGCAGCACAGTCTCAAGTGTGAGAGCCACCGGCAACACAAGCTTGTCACATGTAAACTCCACCACTGAGAATCACCTCAAACCTTGTCCACACTTGCAAAACCATCAATAAGCGTAGGCAGTCAGTGCTCGTTGGTTATGAAAGCCAAATATTAGAAAGAGGTAGAAAGAGGACAAAGGCAAACCTTTAAGGTCTCTGACATCAAAGAGCCATTTCAAGACTGCCCTCTATAAATGGGTCACCCTTGTAGCTAAATCCATTAACAGGTACTTCCCTTTTCTACGACTGTGTCCTGATTCAGGTCTCCCAGTGCTGGTCAGTGAGATACTGCCCACAGATTTACGATACTTTCTGGCATCTACTTTTTCAGTGAGTGAGTTTTTAACTTGATTACATGTGATCTCTGTGCAGGAACTAAAACCACAGAGCAGTCCTTGAACTGTCAGGAGTGTACTTTGTGATGATATCCAAGACTGGACCTGTTTGTGCATGTTCATTCAGATCTCGACTGCAAAATGAGGAGTCATGCGCAGCATTTTTTAAAAACTCAAATGTTTTGTGGTCCATCCAGTCCTCTCTCCTCTTGCCTTATTCTTAGATTACATAGAAAAGATCACATTTGTAAAGCACCATCAAATAGAAAATGTATTTTTCCCCTGAATTATCAAGCCCACCAGTATGTAAGGCTAGGCTAGGCTAAGCTGCTGTGTCTCTGTCGTCCAGCTCATCCAGGTATGAGAGTATAGCTTACAGGAAACCACTTAGGCCAGATCCTGCCTGTAATGCAGTGTGTAAACAAAGAAGCTATGAAAGATTGATGTTAATGTGAAAAGCTCAACCTCACTGCCTTGTCCCAGAATCAGCATCAATATGGTTAAATAACAACAGCAACTGTTATCATCTCAATCTGGACCTAATGAACCTCTAGTGGTGATGGATAGGAGGAGATAGGATAGGACAAGTTAAATTATTAAGACGATGATAAAAGGGCAAATTTTGGGGAAACAGGCCGGCAACAGGCAATACTAACCGACAAATTTAACAGTTGAAAATGGATGAAATAAGAGACACTGCTGCCATCAGTACCATCTTGGTTCAAAGTTCATAATTTAATCATTTATTGAGGTTATTCTCTGCACTTTAACAGATTACAGGCTTGCGTTGTTAATAATAAAGAATAATCTATTCTAGTGGCAGCTAACAGCTACCTTAGCTAAATTAAAAGCATAAAAAGGAACACAGTTATTGCTTTCTAGTTGCTGTAATGTGTTTTCAGCGTTGCTTCGCTCTCGTCACATCACTTTGCACCTTCCGCCATTGTTGTTGAAATATTTTCGGTGGAGGGCTGCTCATCTGACTAATTTTATTGTCTCTGATTGGTTGATGTTGAAGCACTGCCAGCAAAGCTCACCCTCCAGTCAAGCTTGGCTATATTTACAAATGACAAATTGTTTTCAGTGGGAAATTACTCTTGGCAAAAAAATGCTGGCAAATTTTGCCCTAAATTTGGGTCCAGCATTTGCTCCTGTATCACCAATTTTATGGTTAGCTGGTAGACTGGTGGCATGTATTTTATGAATGGCTACATTATGAGAATTTAAATTTATTGACAATACTTGAGGGAATAAGCTTTCTCAATTGTTCTGGATTGACTCTATCCCATCAGAAGACTCTCTGATCACTAAAATAACTTTAAAGCCCAGTCCAAATCATCCATCAGTTTTTCATATAACTTCCCCAAGCTATAATATGAGTATGTATGTAATAATCATATGCTGCTGTGTGGTATACAGCAGGTGTTAGAGCACCAAATTGATACGTTTACGAATACAGCAAGATGTGTCTGGGTTTGTAGTTTATGTTTTGATTCCTGTTGACATTTCAAGTTACGATTTGATGGCCCAGATTCCACCAGTGTCTTCCACTCCTCATTCCCTTGTGTGTGAGTCAGGGTTATCTTACATGGGCAAGCCCTCCGCTGGTAATATCTGTTTCTTCCAGCTGAGGCTGGAGATGCGGTTGAATGCACGTCATTAGCATTACAGATAAACCTGATGGGCAGTCTGCTGAGCTATAAATTATGTAGCGTGCAAAGACCTCAAGGTTAAAAAGACGGTTATGAGGATCCACCAAGGCCATGAATTGTTAATACGATTCCCCTCTTTCATACAAGCCAAACATGCAGTCTTATGTAAAGGTCATGTAGCATTTTCCAGAAGGAGAGTAAACACTTATTCATATGACACATAACAAGTGTCTGGGTCTGTGCACTTCAGGAAGTTACAGCAGGGGGCAGAGTTGAGTGTTTGCAGCAGAGGGCTGTGGTGTGGTTTTCAAGAGCCAGGAGACATGCAAATACACTGGGGGTATTTCAGGAGAGTAAGAAGAGAAGAGAAGAAAAGAAAAGAAAAGAAAGGAAAAGAAAAGAAAAGAAAAGAAAAGAAAGAAAAGAAAAGAAAAGAAAAGAAAAGGGATCACTGTGACAGCTGTCAGTAGAGGTATTTTAGGTGCAGGTCATGTGTCTGCATGTGGGAGGTGTACCTGCCACGGCAGGCAGTTTCTGCAGCTCTCTGTTAGTACTGAGGGGGAAACAGGAAGTGCTGAACCTCTTCTCCCTCTTCACCGCCGAGTGTGATCCTGGCTGCTTCACCCGCATCAGCTGAGCTGTGGGCGGCATCTTCTTATTGGAGCCCTGCAGAAATAAGAGTCGCAGATGGAGGGTTCCCGTTACTGGAAAAGGGGGGCAAGGCGGTTCCTGTCCCAGAGGAAGCTGCACGGGAATGACAGTTACTCAGATTTCACTGTGGAGTTCAGAGGAGGAGAAGAGAAGCGAGAAGAGGGGGAGAAAGAAAAGAAGACAGGGAGAGAAGAGAGGAGAAGAGAAGAGGGGGTGATGTGGTTAAGGGTCACGTTCCTTTTCCGAATCAGATCAGGTGATTCCCAGTGAGGGAACCTGATCGCAGGAGGCGGTGTACTGTACTGCATCTGTTGACAGAGTGTGTGATGGGCTTCAGTGGACAGAATAATTGGGCACATGCAGCTGATCAAGCTGTCAGCGGGAGTGGGCAGCAAAGCCCAGTAGTCAACTTCAACTCTTCCAATGTGAATGCACTAAGCACAAAATCACTAAAACACTAAAATAACACTAACAATGCTGAGTATTATACTCAGATGCCACAGAGGCTGAGATATATATACAAAAAAACAAGACACTCAAGTTATTTTCAGAGATTAAAAAAGTCATGAGATCATGTTGTAATGTCACATGGGGAAGTTTCCTGCAATTCACATACAATATTTTTCTGTGCTTAAAAAAATAAATAAATAAGATTGATGATAAAGTATCATGCTGAAACTGAAAAACAAATAGATGATCTGTAATTCTCTAGGGAACGTGTCATTTCAGATAAATCAGAATTAATTGGCCTCGAGAGAGCTGTGTGCATGTCTGTGTGAGTGTGTACAGTTACAATATTTTTTTTTTCTTTTTTGTTCAGCCAAAATGTCCCTACAAGGTTAAAAAAAATACTGAACTCACTGTAAGAGAGCATTATGTATGTCAGGGTAAGGGTTAGAATTAATCTATAAAGTGATAAATGCAGGATGACTTTTCACCATGTCATTGTTAAGGTTATGTTTAAGGATTCAAAGCAAATCAATGGAATGTCCTTGTGTGTACATGTGGTGTGCATGTGGTGTCTATGTGATGTGTGTGTGGTCGAGACAGAGGACAGACAGTATTTTGGTCATTACGCTAACACCAATTAACCTTAAACACAAGTCTAAAGTCAACTCCAATTTCCCCTTATAAAACACAAAATATGCATTCATGAGAAAAGTTGAGCTATTCATTGTGGAAACTTGTGCACTTGTGATCAAAGCATCATATCTCTGTTTGTCTTCCATTAAGAGAAATTACTGTAATATCTAGGTTAGTACTCTCATAAAAAATCACTATAACATTCCTGTAGGGACTTAAAGTGCATCTGTACTACTCAATAGTTTATAGTGGTCTTAATGTACTTTATGATATTGCTTTTGGGTATCTTTGTGGTATCTGTATAGTATTACTATAATAACCCTACAGAATATTATGCACAACATACTGAAGGCTATAGTTTTGCTATATATCTTTATGCAACCTTTTTAAATTGCATTATTGAATTGCTAATAAGTAAGTGAGTGATTAAATGAGCCTGTTTTTTGCAGCACTTCTAAACAGTAAAATGACAAGTTCAAAACTCCTTACCTCTTTGTCATTTGCAGACCCATTTTTATTTCCAGATTTGCTCGATTTCCCAGACTTGGAGGACTCCTAAACAGTGAGAAATTAAAAACATTTCAGCACAGCCACTTTATGCTAATGGCCTATGTTTCATTAAAGTAAGCACCACCAAAAGCCACTTTACCTTGTCTTTTCTGCTCTTATGAGGCATAGTGATGTGACCCCCTAGGACCCCTCAGTTAAATTGCGGTCACTCAGCGGAAGCAGGTTAACACGTCTGTCCAGTGATGAGGGTTTCACCACTGACCGTCCACACCATGTGACAGACACAGCCTTCAGCCTCCACATGATCTCTCTCGATCTCTCCCGCCTCCGTGGCGGCTGTGCATCATAAGCCACGCTTTGGTGAAAGAAACATGGCTCCTTGTTAAAGAAAATGAGGATTGTGTTCGCCGGGAGTAACTTAACGCCGCGGTGTCTGCACTTTGTGGCACCCACGGCGGTGTCCTCACAATTTCTGGATGAGTTGTCAACTATCGGTTGCAATGTGTGTTAATTTCCACACGAGGGCAGTGTCGCATGTAGAAAAGAGGAGGAGGTCAGGGTTATCCCTCTAATTGTTTCCCACAGGTGTACATAGGTCATTATAGGCCACTTGTCTATCCCCAGTTTATGATTTTCCTATGCAGTATGCAGAATAAAATGTTTTTATGATGATTTTGTTTTCTGTAATTGCTTTATCGTGTTTTTTG
>OMLF01048709.1:0-29201 GCA_900302615.1 Holocentrus rufus | reverse complement strand
TTTTGTTTCAAAGGGACACATTTTAGACTATTTTGTGATTGATTTATACAGGGACCAAATAGATCCCTCTATTAATAATATTTTTTTTTCTATATCTTTTTCTTTTGCCTATTCATGCATCTTAGTGGCAGAGAAACTTATTTATTTATTTCCCATTTTCCCAGTCATTAAACTATTATCTTCATGTTGTCAAATCTATTTGTAAATCAGCTGTAGATGTTTGATGATTACTGCCTCGCGGGGATTTCCATTTCTTCCTGTGTGAGTCTGTCAAGCCATGGTGACATGCGCGCAGTGATACCAAAACACTGACCTTGGGCAATGGCCAAACAGGACAACTTTTGATAAACCAAATTAAAGCATCATGTTTACTGTGATGGATTATCTTACCTCGGGCGATTTTCAAGTTTGTAGAAGCTGATTTGTGCAAGAATGAAAGGCAGCAAGGTAAGAAAACAAGCCCTGATATCTTTGACTAGACTGTGTGCAGAGAGGCGGCCTTGAAGAGCTAGCTAGACTGTCACGAACCGAAAACAATCCCACCACGGCAGTGTCATGAAGTTTCATTACCCACTGATAAATTTTAATGTGTTTCCCTGCTCTCTGGCTCCCTGACAGCTGGTCAGCTGACTTCTTGTCTAGATGTAGAATAAGTTTACAGTAAAGTTTGCAAACAGGCCAGTCTGTGGCAACCAAACACTGCTGCTGATACAAAGAGACTTAGGCCTTAAATTAAAATGCCAAAGAGTTTTCTCACGATCATAAAGCCATAACTATAAAAATGTGACATCAATGCATGAGAAGTCAGATGGATATTTCTTCATTTTGCCTCGTTAAAATTTATTTGCATACAAAATACAACTTCAGCATTTACAGTTGGTCAAATCAAATTACCCTTACAAAAACAGTACTGGCACAAACTACAGGTGTACTGAGTACATTCTACAGCATGTGGGATGCTGTTTCTTCTGTTTTTTGTTTTTTTTACTCAGGGGCTACTCATGAAAAAAACTAATAATTTTAGAATTGACATATTTAAAGACTTTTAAAGCTTGTCACTTTATAAGTTTTGGTCTTCTTCCTCAGCCAATTTAGAAGATGCCACCATTGCTGTGCACTTTTCTGTTGTGCACATACTCAAATCCATTCAAAAACTGCATGGGAAGATATACATTTCAACATCTGTAGTGAGCCAGTTAGCATTTTAGTAAAAACAAGTGGATTTTCCTTTCTCACTCAAAAACAGCAAAATATGTGGTGGTGGAAAAGGCAAATATGTTAATCTATTTGTTGCCAGAATAAAGGAAAACTTGTGACATCACTCAGAGAGAAGTGATAGAAAATGTGAATTTGCATTGTCTTTAATGGGAGATCTTGTTGTACAGCAGGGGTGGGCAACTATGTGCAGTGGAGTGTCAAAAGTATGCAAGTATTGCATTGCAACCAAAGGCAGCATTCCTGATTTCAATGAGTAGAACACCCTCAACCAGAGGGGAGGAACATTCCTGTGAAATCTCCCAAGGATGTGCATTGGAAACATGGAAGGTTGAAAATGGCATACTACCACTAAACATACGAATGTGCTGTAGTTTTGTTGCATGTAGTATGTGTGGTCTTGGTGTAGACGTTGGTTGAATTGAAATACCTTAAGTCCTCTACAGCACATGGTTGCCTTTCCATTTTAAGCCCCCTCCTTTTCGGTTGCCCCCCTCCTCTTTCTTTATCTGTTGTAATATATGTTGATGTCCATAGGGTGGCAGTGTTGCATTCTATGTTACTCTCTATTACTGTAACCTTTGTCCATTGGGTTGCATGAACCTGAATGCTGCATAAGGAGATTGTTACTTCCTCTGGTGCCAGGAGAAACTTTTAATTTCCTTTTGTTGTTTTGCATAGTGCAATATTTATTATATTTATTTGTTCACTTAATCATGGCGACACAGATAGGCTGAATATACTGTCAGAGTGTGCAGGGCAGGTGGGTTTGAAGTGTTCAGTGAAAAGTAAGACTACAGAGACAAAATGTAAATGTATTTGAATGACTTACAATCACATTCCAACCCACTTTTCCTGGCTGAAGTCGCCCTTTGCCCGGCAGCCATTCCACCCAACTCTTTTTCCTGGCTATTTGGTCTGAGGTTCTGAGCCACTGCTGCTCCACACTGACATGAGCCATGAGGGTTCGGATACCTGGCGAGGATGCTCGAAGGTGCCTCCCTTTTGAGGTATGCTGGACACGGTCAGCTGGGATGAGACCTTAGCAAAGAGGATTCAGGGGGAGGGAAGAGGTGTAGCTCAGGTCCAAATGAAGAGGCGATATCCTCAACAAGAACCTGCTGTGCAAAGCTAATGTTAGTTATTCATATTTTGGGCATAATTCAGTATCTTTCTATAAATTCAATAACAGGCCATGGAAATATACATATTGTGCACTGTTATCAGGAAAAGTAAATCCGTTCCTTTCATACATGACGCAGAAGACAGTTTTGCACCAAAATGTTTATGAACTTGGCCATTTGAAAACAATCAAATCATCAAATTGCACCCAGAAGACCTTAAAAATCATTTTTGCCCAACCCAATCAGCTTAGTGCATGATATTGTTTGAAGAAAAAAATATGCCCAACCCAATTAAGTTTCCCCACTAAGATCTGCTTGTTTTTTTTCCAAAAATGTTGAGTGATCAGTGAGTGAACCATCCTGGCTCCTTCCCGCCTTTCATCTCAGGGTCCAGGACACACCGGACCCCGGGAAGTTACCAGGGAAAAGGACGTCTGGGGGTGTTGTGCTCACCCTGTTACCACCTCAACCCTGACCCAGATTAGCAGCTGAAACATGCATGGATGGATGGATAGTCACTTAGTGATCTGTAGTTAATTAGCAGGCTAAATGGAACAACACTATAATTAAGACATTTGGACATTCATCTGTATATACCCGTCCTTGGTGTAATTATGCTAATTGTACAAGTTACTTCCCCTTCTCCTCCTACTTAATCTACAGACTGCTTAACCTGGGCGATAATTGATAACATGCTAACAACTGGTATCATGATTGGTGATCGGAGAAGAAAGTGCAAATTGACATGAGCAATGAATGCAAGTGTGGGCTACAAATGCAGCGTAGGATTGTTTGCTATTCTGGGTGTTGATGCAGTACATTTGTGCCTATTGATTAGGTTGAGGGAGCGTTCTGTTCTTTTTGTCCTCTGAATCACCGTGTCTCCATCTCTGCCTCCACCCGTGGTCACGGGCTCATCCCCGCCGTGGTCTTATTACTGTGTGATACGGCTCCCTTCATTTCCTGTCCCAGCAATGGGAGTGAATGCAATAATACTGGAAAGAAAAGGGGGTTTTGTGTGTGTGTGCATGGCGGATGGATGAGTGTGCGTGAGGCAGCACAATATGTCTTATCGTCACACAAGAAATGCAATAAAGAAACTGGTATGTCACGGCCGGCTGGTGTAATGAAGAATATCAGTGATGTGTTCTCAGCATCATCCAATAAATGAATCAAATATTTTGTCATGTCAATCTGACGAAAAGCCTTTTGCTGCTAGTACATATTAGCCTGAGAAATCTCTCCTTTATATCTACCTTTCAAATATTTATTTTCTGCTTTCCTGAATTCTTTACATTTGCTTTTTAGCCCTCTGAGATCATTACCTGATGCAGATCCTCCCGTGCAACTGCTAAATGCAACGACAAAACATTCTACACCAACATGTCAGTCAGTGAAGTGTGTGAGTTGCCATAACACCATCTTGTTTTATGAGCAAGCTGTCAGCCCAGTGGGGTTGACGAGTGAGGTTTCTCAACAAAAGCTTATTTACTTTTCCAAGAGAGAGGCAGAGAAAAAGGGGAATGATGGGCAGAGAAATGGTGGGCTTGTTATAATGGGTGGAGATGGGTAAAGAGAAAACAAAGTGACTGATGGTAGGAGGGCATGTTGTGTCACAAGACCTGCAGCATCCACAGTGATCACACAAAAATGTGTATTGATTGAGATACAACAGAAAATGGTGCTGTTACTAACACAAGCACAAGTTTATTTTGATCTGTTTATCTGCTTCCGTTTTGAATGTGTCCCACTGGATGGCAGATTGATTTATAATAAAACTCATGTTTTTTTTTCCTTTTCTTTTTTATGCATCATTCAGGATTCAAAGACAAGACAAAATATGAGTGATAATCTCTGAGTCCATAGATCATATGCTTACTGATTTAATCTCAGGCTGTGATGGGAAGCAAATGCAGAAATATTTGCATACTGCACACACAGCTTTAAATTCACACATAGTGTGTGTGTGTATAATTTGTAAATCTTTACTTATTTCATGGCCTGAGATCAAGTAAATAAAAAAAAAATCATGTATTTCATCCCACACTTCCAATGAAGTGTGGGATGTAATTGAAATTGTGATGATGAGAATGATTAAGGAGGTTAGCAAATCTCCCAACGGCACTGTACATGTGTCCCGGTGGAAAATGTTCTTTACAAGTTACAATAAATTTATCATACAGGTCAAAAGAATGCAAAGGCCATGAAAGTCGCATGTGATTGAACAAAGAAAAACTATTGCCAGTGGTTGATTCTGCTTTTTTTCCCGTCCTTGTTTTTATGGCTGAAATCTCCCAGAGCGCCTCTGAAGTAATGTATTTTTCAGGTACACGGTCATGATGAAAGCAAGCAAGCTTGAATAGCAGGTCCACCAACGGCCCGCAGAGCTTGCATGGCCCCGCCGAAAGCATGGAGCACGCGTTAAAGGTACTGTGAGGGCATGTACAGCATGTTAAACTACACGCACCGGTGCACATTTCCACTCTGGCTGATTTTCAAGAGTCTATGCATTGATTTTTTTTTTTTTTTTTTTATCACCGAGTGTACCGCTTCTATAACAGCTTATCACATCTAACAGAAATATGTCTGTATACTGACTGTTAAGTGCTTCAGTTTATTACCAGGTAGAATAAAAACCATCTCAACCTACTGATGAAATGTTTAGTCCCGTGTATTCTATTGCAGTGTGTATTTGTGTCTGAAAACAAAAATTGGAATTAAAATTAGAAACAAAATGTTAGGAATAACAATGTTTCCATATTTAAATTTATTCCTCAATATTATAAGTTTTGGAGATAAAGATTATCCTCAATATTATCTTAGTTAAATTATTTGATTTCATTTTCAAACACATTCTCTGAAAAAGTGCAAAACAACAACACTCCCTTTCTGTTTGCTGGGCCCATGAGCTCGGTACAAGTTCTTATGTGCTTACCTCAAAAATTGTAATTTGAATGTGAAACAAAACCAATAACGACCTGAACCCACCAAAGAATGATCAAAGAGATAAAAGAGATGTTGTTTGTATATATTAATTTATGTTTCGTCCTCTCTTTTTAAGTAGTTGCCTTTATGAAAGCTTACAGGTGAGATCATCAGGGTGGAACTTTTGTTTTTATGCTCCATCCATTATCTGTCATTATGGAAATGCCGGACAAATCATTTCTAATCCAGAGCTTCATTAAGAGCAATTACATCAACCATTCAGCTCTGAAGCAGACATGATGACTATTGGCCGGTCGACTTGTTACACTTTCCGTGGACTCATGCTGCCATACTCACCTCTGTCTCGCTGCAGCAATTAAAGGCCTTTCCACAATCAGATCACATCTCCCGTTTGGCGCCAGCGTCCCGGGCTACATTGTTTGTTGCTGTTTCAGCAGACAGAAAACTCATTCAGAGTGGTTCACTGAGTTGTTCAAACCAGGATGTGATAACTGTCATGTTTTAAAGGTGCTTTGGACACAAAAAGGGGTTGGTTATGCTTGTAAACTTTCATATACTTTGGGATATGAAAGTTGTGAATATTTCAGCCAGCAAGCCCCGCCCCCCAAAGTCTACTGTATGCACATAATTGATACATTCAAAAAAGACCTACATTGAGGATTTCAATTATATAAAATTCACAAAGTGATCTTCATAGTGCATTAGTCTAGACAGCGCCACTTGTTCATTGGATGTGAAATGAAAGGTTAGTGGCAGTTTTGGTAATTGAAATTCACAGTGAGTAGGCTAGATTTAATTTGTATGAAAGCATGCTGATTTACCTTTTAGAGGAGAATAAGCAACAAATTAGAGGGTTGTTGAGGGAAACACAAAGACCAGGCAGGTACAGGATAGTAAACGTTTGTTTCTTTCTTCTTCTTCTTTTTCAAAGCTCTGGGAGAATAAAGGCAGGGAGGTTTGAAATTGCTGTAATGATGCAGGTTTTTCACAACACAGTTTGGCAGCTCTGTGGCTTATATTAAACTGTCTGCAGCTGTCATTTGATTGTGCATTTGTTTAATGTGGCCCAGTTTGTCATTTTTAAGCACTGTGATTGGCCCTTGTTGGTATCCAGACACCACCCAGCTGGCAAAACTATAAAACTAACCTGACCAGCAGCAGAGAAGTATTCAGGGCCTGTATGTGGTCTGGGGGGTGATTATGGTGTACGAGCTTATAGGTGAGGGAGAAGGCTGGAGTGGTTTTGAAGATGCAGGTCCATGCTGACGTCTACCATCAACTTTTGGACGAGGAAATACTCCTGAGAAAAGCTTAGAAGGATAAAAAAAAATGGACAAAACCTTGAGCTGGCCAATTACAAGAGGGATCCCTCACTGACAGCTGATTGTTCAGTGCATGCTTATTACCTTTTATGGACCATCTGTTTCTCAGGCTTTAGAAGGACTTGCACATCGTACATTTGCATAAAGCTACATACACAACTTGTACACACATATATACAAACACACACATTGGGCCTGTTGTTGGACTTGGGACTTTTTAAAGTTATACTCTTGGGCCCAGGCTTATGTTGAGTTGTTTTACTTTAGATTGGGAATATTTAGACCACACTAAAGTCAATATTTGAATCAGTCCCATACTCAGTGACTGGACTACGCTAGATGATATTATATACTCTGGCTGAATCTTTGCTGTTATGTTTCATGAGTTAAGCTTCTCCCTTTGAGCTTTGAGCTGAGACCGAGGTTGGAATATTATTTTATGTCAGCTGCTTTCTGTCTCTGAGCTCAGGAGTAAGGTATGTCAGAGATTTTAGGAGTAAAGAAAAAGTGTGTGACGGCTCTGTATCTGTCAAACAGTTGCAAATATGAAACGGATCTGTGCGAGGCTTTAAACTTACCAGTGATGCAAGTGAACGCACACGCGCACACGTTTGATTCACATCCATTTCAGGACAATAAAGATGTATGTGAGCAGTGAGAAGGCTTTTTCATATTATGTGGTTACAGCATAGACAGTGCTGAAGCTTAGCAGTATAAAGCTGAACTACATCATGTTACAGTTTGCCTTCCTACTCAGCAGACCCGTGGATCTGAAAGTGGATCTCCGACTGTAGCCCATGGTGACGAATGAAATCAAAGTTAAAATAAAAAAAAAAAACGCCAAAAAATAACCTTGTTGCAAGGCAATCCGAGCCAGTTGTTGCTATTTCAGAAGCTTTCTCTCTTCCTCTGGGCTTTTTGACCTCCTCATCATCAAGAAGAACAACTGGAATCATTTCAACATGAATAATTTGAAAGTTGTTAGGAGTTAAATCCATTTTCACAGACCCTTGAAAAGTACACCCATGCACGCCCACGCATGCATGCACTGACAAAGACACACACACACATGCACACACACCATCACCCCTCTGAAAAGGCCCACTTGTCCCCTCTGTACAAGCTATCTTCTGCTGTACCCGCTATCATCTGTCTCTAACTGGCTCTTTCTACCTGAAGGGATCAGCAGTCCGCAGTTGCAGCTGTTATCTCGTCGTGACATCTGTTCTGTCACTGGTCTGTCAGTGCTTGGCTGTAATGAAGGAGGCGAGCTGGAGTGCCGCTGGTTCAGGGGGTCAGTTTCCTATAGGGAAGGGCGTCTTACTTCCCCTTTCTGCCGCCGCGGGAGAAAGCATCACTCTTATCACGGTGGATGAAATGTGCAGACACTTCCAACACCGTGGTGGGAGTTGTCAACAATGTGACTGAATCCCCTCTGTGTGGGGTTCAGACCTCGCTTTTCCCATTTACACCCCCCTTTCTCCGCGAGATGACAGTAGGGAAGGAAAGGGAGATGAAAAGGCCTGTCACAGCTGGAGCTGTCTGTAGCTATAAAAGATGAGTAGAAAGCTGAATATGGGAAAGGTCGCTCAGCAATTTAAATTGGAGTAAGTAAGAGAGAGAGAGAAGACTGGGTAAAACTGGGTATTATTTTAGATAAAAAAGTTGTAGTCATTTTAAGGTCTTGGTAAGCTACAGATAATAGCGTAAGATCGACACAGGTCTTTATATACAAGAAAGCAAATTTAGCATCTCCACCTATTTGGCATGTGCGTAGGCCTCGTATGATCATTTTGCTCAGTTGTAGGCAAGTGTGAGATGAATTCATCACCTTTTCATGTTATAAAGGGCCTGAATAATGAAATGATGAACTGTTTTACAAATCAAAAATCCCCCGATTTCTGGATTCGGCAGGCATGATGCACAACAGCATTTACTACAGGTTCAGGTGGTTTATGAGATTTGTTTCTGTTATTATTAATGAGTTCATGCAATTTGTGTGACACCCCAGCAGTCACAAAATAGTTGAATCCACACAGTCCTCATTCCCTATAGATTCAATGCACATGGATCACATGAGAAAATATGACGGGTGTGTGTAATACAAAATACTGTGATGCATAATAACATATTGCACTATGAGTTATTCTTACTCCCATATTGTACAATTTGGATGACCATATGAAAACTCATTTTTTCATGCTAGAATGAAAAGATGTACAGGAATACATCTATAAATGTCATAAAATTAAACTCTGAAATCCAATAGGCTACTCCGTTGTGCTGAACAGATTTTGAATTGAAATAGAAAGTTGCCAAAATCCCCTTTTGATGTTATCGATATCTTTGCTGAAGTGCTATCACACTGTCCAGCTGATACAAAAGTCTGCATACTCATGGTGTAAAGGAGTTCTGCAGGATTTCTACGCATTCTCACAGCACATCCTGATTATAAATAGCAGTTTATAATTGTCAAATGGCATTTGCATTCTATCTGTGCGTCTGCATCATTTATACATTTTGGCCCCTGGTGTTTTTACCTTGCTTTGATACGTCACATTTCATTAGAGATAAGGGCCTTTTTGAAAAACAGGTTTTTGAAAGTAAGACGCTGTCAGTCAATGGCTCCTCTGACTCCTCTCCTCTGCACTTTCGGCTATCTCCAAACCCTCTTCTCTCCCACTCCATCCCATTCAGCCTTCTTCATCCTATCTCCTCCTCGTTCTGCCCTCTGCCGTTCCCTCCCCCCTCCATCCCTCCCTCCCATCCCCGATCTCAGCCTGAGCCTCAGTTCTTCCCTACTGGTGATTCGCCCGAGTCAGAAAACGAGCCCGCTGCCTCGGCTAATCTGGGGAATACAGGCGGCCTGGAGAGCGAGACAGAGGTTGACAGAAAGGCCAGCTTTTCCACATAGATAAAAGGTTCTGCATGTTTCTCCATTCAGATACCATCCAACTTGACCTATAAATGCATTACAGCACCGCGAGGAAAAAAAAAAAAATGTACCAACGCGGCTCCACGTCTGGAGAGGTTTCATTGCCAGCCACGTAGTTCAAAGACATCCAGTAAAAGTAAACATTTCAATTTGACATGAGAACATCCTCAGAGAGATGATGCCGTTTTCCTGGGCCTGGCGATAGATGAGGCTCACAATAATAACAATAACCATCAACAGGGCAATAATAGCATGAAGTCATTTTACATCAGTCATCGTTTTGTAAATGAATTGTTCTTTAAATGGTAATTACATGCCGTTACGTAACAGTCCGCTGCGTGTGGGAGTCGTAGATTGGTAATGAGTGTTTTGCTACTTTGTGCTTTTAAAAACCTTCCACCACTGCAGTGAAAAATGTGTTGGTTCTGCGTCAGCTCAAGGCAGAGATTCATAATTGTAAAATGTGATTGCTGCCAAGAACGGAGACACATAATGAGCCATAGGCATCAGCAGTTAAAGATAGCAACTTAATGGGGTATTTCAAAGCGTGCGGCAAACCAGACTTCAGTTTTGCCAGGCTATTCTAATTAGTCCCTCTGTTAGTTTGCAGGCATCTTAGCAATTATGGAAATTAGTTAACCATTATATCTTGCCCCTTGTAAAATTGTAGCAACAGCTTGCAGAGAGGGAAATTGGGATGATTGGGATTTTTTTTTTCTTTTGTGTTTTCTATTTGGGGGCAAAATTAGGTGGAGAGTTGTGGTGATTTCTGGTGAGAATAGCATTGTCCTGATCTTTGACGTGTGTGTGTGCGATGTGTGATGTTTGCATGTGTGTGTCACACTCAGGGGAGATAGTTGTTATGAGGGAGGTTTTTCCTGCACATATGAATCTGTTTATTTCTATGGGATGAGGGAAATCAACAGATGATTGGATTTCATCTGTTGGGATTGAAAAAGCTATGAAATGCACAGCGTCTGTCTCCACACACATGTACTGCACATCTGTGTGTGAGCGTGATTTGTTTCACCTTCCCCTTTCTCTTACTGTCTCTCTATTTTCCCATCCCTCTCTCTTTCTCTCTGCTTCGCTTAAACTTTGTCTCTTCCTCGGGGCATCGCCAATACACGCTCTGCTGCTGCTCAGTGTGTGTGTGTGTGTTTGTATAAGTGTGAATCAGCATATGCTGGCCTGCATAACAGTGAGCCTAACTTGGCTGGAAAAGAACTGCTGGTTTTAAGGATCATTAAGAATATTTCAGTCAAGTGAATGATCTTAATTATCCTTAAGAAATGTATTCTCATTATGTGTGTATTTCTGTCATGCAAATAAGGTAAATTTTAAGTATATTCTGTACAAGCATTTGATAACATCATCCCATGAATTCCTAAATCTACTTTGAGTACACACAGTTTTGTAAAGTAATACATGCATCATTAAAACCAGCTCTGAACATACCATATTACATACTTTACTTACCTCTTACCTTATTTGCCTGCTGGCTAACTTGGTCACTGTAAGAAATATACCGTATGGCAAGTAGGAGTCTGTAATGAGATATATATAATGACAGTGGGGCATGGCCTTAACAGGCAGGTATGCTGTTTATGGAAAGAAAAGTAAATCTAAAGGCAATTTCCACTGACAGTCTTGCTATAAAAAAATGTTGTATATAGCAAGTTGGAGGAAAAACAAGACATTCATAGCCCTGGAAGGGCTGCATGAAGGAGCAGGTGCTATGAAGTATTCATTGGAGCTGTCAGTGGACGCCACAGTGTAGGAGGATCTCGGCGGTTGGGATGTCCACTCAGGTTGTGGTAGACGCCCTCTGATGGCTGAAGCTCCACAGGAGCTGAATACAAACTGTAATTACTGTAGCAGCACACACGCTGGCAGCCATGATTGTTTAACTCTTTATTTGTTAATTTGTACTGGTGGCAGTCTACTCAAAAGATATTCTATTTATTTCTTCTTTTTATAGACACCATGCCTCATTATGCCATTTTTTCTCATTATTATATATTTTTTCCACTTGTTTGAGAGATGAAATATTGAAATACTGTGGCTATTACAAGATCATTTTGGTTATAATGAGATGAGAGATCAGATTTCCTTATAATAACTTTTCTTCTTTTTGTAAGATATTTTATCATGAGAAAAGATGAGGCTGTTGTTTATTACTGATTCCAAATTCCAAATCATGAGTTAAGGGGAAAATGAAAGGGAAAACTTTATTTGCTTCCCCTTAAAATATGGCAATATACACATTTTCCATTGTAGATTTGTGTTGTAAAGTGTCGCGAGCCTTCAGAAGGTGAAAGAGAGGTTGTTAGGGAATAATACTGCAGAAGGAAATAAATGAAGGTCTGAGTTTGGGTATTCACCTGTATCAAGTCTCTGGCTAATGAGACTATTGAGTCCAGTATTAGTTATAGGGTGACAGGGTTATTATTCAGCGTAGCAACACAATCCCCCACTGGTAATGTAAGTAATGATGACAAGGAGACAAGGAGCCCAAGTTACTGCCACAGTGGCTCTTTATTGTCACACCTCTGGGCTGCAGTGAGAATAATAAACCGTGGCTCTGTTCGTATGTGACATAATGTGACTAATGGTTATTCTGAGTTGCTGAATTGAATTTTTTTCCCACTATGAATGCAATATGTTATAAAATTACATCTTATAAGTGATGGTAACTCATTTCAGAGTGAATGTTTTTCATTGTAGCACAATTGAAAAGGGGTAATCAATGTAACCTTTTCAAGTAAATAATTTATTTAATAGATTATTGCTGTTCACTTAAAATTAAAGTAAGTAATAGGAATTTTGCTTTCAATTCGGTTCAATTTATTTCAGTTAAATTGAATTCAATACTTTATTGCCATTTCAACCAAGGTTGATTGGAATTTGGAGCAGCGCCACTCAACAACAATAAACAACACAGTGTCTGACGATGTCGTTTATTGTTGCCGAGCAGCACCACGCTCCAATCATCCTTGGCTGAAATGGAAATAAAGTATTGAATTGAACTGCGAGCATAATTCCTATTTCTTGTCTCATTTTTGAGCAAGCAGTAATATTCCATTTAATGTATTTTTCAGGAAATAGGTCATTTTAAAGCTGGCACATAAAATAAATATAGTTATGCAACGAAAGCAGCTTTGGGCATGGTTAAGTAAGAAAAACCTTCGCCACCGACCACAATGTCCTCACTTTCTATCACACTCTTCCAGTGTTATACCACTACTTGTTTCTACATGTGCCTCCATTTAATCCTCTTGTAGTGGGAAAACTTATTTCTTTCACTTTCTGTGACATTTTCGTGACAATAGTGTGTTATATTTTTAAATGACAGCAGATTGTTTGTGTGTGTATAAGTGGAAGTGCAGATCGTGACATTTCAAATCCAGTTTATGAGAACTAATCTGAGAGTAGTCAGAGATCCTTTAAAAATGAGTGGTCCTGTGGGATTAGGCTACATTAGATAAAAATAAGTATCCCTTGTAAAAGGCATTGCGTTGAAATGCTTTAAAAAAGGAACCTTCTGACTAATATTATCCATATGATGTAAAGTATTAAACACTTAGAAATTCAACACCAAACCTTGTCAGTTCCAAAAAAGTGAAATTGATTGGGGTGGCTCGGTGGCTGGTTGGGTGAGGTCACCTGCTGTGTGCTTACAGCATGATAATTTTGAATCTGACTTGTGACCTTTATCACTCGTATTCCTCTTGAGTTGCTCACCCTTTCCACTGTGTGGTGTCTTTTTAAAGCAATGGAAAGAATGAGTCAAGAATAAGAAAAAGAATAATTTATGGACTATTTAATATTTCTTCTTACCCATCTTAGGATTCCCAGACTTTGAAAGCCACAGCTTGAAATAGTTTGAAGAATAAATTGTTCCTTAAATAAAGAAGATTCCCATGGCCCATTTCATCTGGTTTCAACCATGGATCATCCGCTTCAAACTAGATAGATCACTGACTGGAACAGAAGACATAAGGGTTACGTGTGTGTGTGTGTGTGTGTGTGTGTGTGTGTGGTTTATGTGCTTCTGAGCATCTGTGCATGTGCAGTGTACGCAGTTGCATGTAAGCATGTATGGACATGTACAGGTGTATGTATATTCATTTTCACTATCTTTCACTGCCCCGTTGTTATGGCAGCCAAGGTTATTATTTTGCATATTTTCCAAGGTCCCACCTGCCCTCGCTATGTAAACAGGCACAGTGGGATTCATAAGGTTAAACCGCTCTGCCATAGTGACTGCCCGGCGTCTTTATGAAAGGCTTAACCTGCCAGGTGTTTGCTAATTCAGCCTCAGTGAACAAAATGTTATGGGGACATTTAGCTGCCTTTAACTTGCTGACCTTCTCCCAGCCAGACAGTCAGAGTCACTCAAAGAAAAGAACATCAAAGACTAATTGCACCAGAGCAATCTGAAGTTGTTAGTGGACAAAAAAATAACCTTGTTTTGATCCAAAAAACAAAAAAAGAGATATGGGACATTTTAATTCCATGTAAGCAGCAGTTTGCTTGATGGCTGGATTGACAACTATTAATAAAGATTAGTAAATGCAAATGTACCCTTTTGTTGCTAATAAATATAAGTTAAATTGCTTTGAATGTGCTTTAAACTTTAAGGTTCGTTGGACATGATTAACAGTGTCCATATGGGTTCATTTCTGTAGCGCTGAAATTAAGCTTTCTCCAGGGACCTCGACCAAATTTGAATGAAGAAGCAAATGTAGTATGCACACATCATTATGGTTATGAAAACTTTCAGAGCATGCAGGAGTGATTCGCAGCAGGGTCAAAAGGTTTTGCGGCTTATTATCATCTATCCCTGATTAGCGAGAACACCCAGCTATGTGAAGAGCTGTCTTCAAACTTTTTTTCCACTATTTTTCTTTCATTGGTCTCCGTTATCTCTCTCTATCCATTTCTATCCCAGCTCCTCCTCCTTTAAGCCAATACATAATTTATAACGTCTATCATGAGGCTCCCCGACTGTGCAAAGTGCACCAGATTAAACCAACTGTATCATAGATCTGTTGGAAAGAGGAAAAGGACGCAAAAGAGGGACAAAAAGCTCTTAAAGCTCTCGGGGAATGCTCGCCGAATATTTACTCTCCCAAGTTATCCAGATTTGCTGCTGCAAGAGAACAATTTTCAAAGAATAATAGGCCGACACTGATTGCGAGTAGACCAGGAAGGTTTTGGCAAAGGTTTATTCTAGGTCAGCGCATCAGAGATTGGGTAAAATTGATGACAAGCCTCTTAGCAGAGCCCTGGCCCTCAGATAACACTCTGCTCATATGACTGAAGTTAATTGCAGATCTGTGCAGCTCATTTAGGAAGTCGGTGTAATTCAATTGTTTCTTTTCTAAAACTGGCACATGGAAACCCTGTGTAAGGACTCTGATCAGGCAGGAGACAAGATTTTTTTCCACCAGTTCAGATCCAGTCAGACTTTGGTGTGAAATCGGCATGTTTATATTATATTACATTAAAACATACAGTAATTTTAGTTGTTAGTCTTTAACTGAATTTAACCTTTTGGGACCTTTGCGCAGAGAATGAGTGACACGGGAGAAATGGCATTGTCAATCGCTGTAATTACAGAGAGATTACTTTGCCTCAAGTGTTTATCCTGCAGCACCTCCCCACAGTCATGTTCACGTTCCTGACATGACAGCTGATTGTTCGTATTTCTCCATTAAGAATTCATTGATTTTGGGTTTTTCATCGCTAATACTGATACCAATTTTCATGCAGAAGAGATCCAAAAAAAAAAACAAAAGTTCAAGGTTTTCCCAGGAATTTTAATTTTTGGTGGCAAAAGTCTCTGAAACATATTTTCAAATATGAGACACTATAACTCTCCATTAAAACCTTAAATAAATAATAATCATAATGCACTCATCTATAATCAGTTATACAATAAATATTTAATCATAATAACTCTATCATATCCATCATATCCGAAATGAATGATATTGACTAGCTTATATGTGACTTATTAATAAAATGCCAGTCAGTCTTATGTCTGGATAAACTATCAATCTAATCCTACTTCCTATTGTACAACTCTGTATTTGCAGATGCCTCACTCAGCTCTTCAGTCTGGCCCAGCTGTAAATAGAAAAAGATAGAAGCCATACACTCCTAGAATTAAAGCAGAGGCATGTATGTATGGAGAAACAAATAAGTAAAAAACATTTCAAGAGCCAAGCTGTTTTCATCAGAGTTAATCTGAGATTTTGGGATTAACCCATGGAACATTTCCCCAACGTTCCATGATTTGAACTCCTCCTCACAACATGCCACAGATTTCACGGCCCCATCCTTCTGTCTAAATAAAAGTCTCACTGCCTCTGTCGTTCAGGGTTGCAGGTTTTATTTTGCACAGCTGTCAGGTCTTGTAAAGGTAGCCGGCACACTAATTAAAGTGATGGCCTCGCTGTGAATTTGAAATCACCCATTCAAGGCATAGATGTTGAGATGCAAAATGACACCTAAAACCAACTTCATGAAATATGACAGGGGTCTAGAGAAATGTGTCTTCGGCTCATACATGTTTTAAACAAATGTTTTTATGCAATCTTCCTTCTCCGGCTCCATGTATAAAACATGATTTCTTGGCCTGTGTGGAAACCGCTGGCTATGTATGTACACACTCTGCAGAGGAAACAGAATGCAGTCATCTTGGAAACAAACTATGAGCGTTACATGTTCATTCATGTTTTTGAGTTTTGAGTTTATGAGTCCACATGGGTGACATTTTCATTATTGACAGATTTTTTCAATCTGTATCTAGTGCTGGGTGATATGGACAAAATTAAATATCCTGATATTGACAAAATACCTTGATATTGATTTTGTGGGGACATTGTAAAGATGACTACTGGTGCTTTCACAAAATATTTGCATATTAAGATTTTTGATAAACAGTTATATGTGATATAATGACCAAGCAGGTATAGGTAGGCAGACCATATTGTGCGTCTTCAGTAACTCGCACTGCCTCTGTGCAGTACCAGAATGGACTGTAAATGTATGAGGGAAGAGCTGTAGATTTTCTGTAAGTCACCATATGGCATTACTACATTTCATTTCTATTGTACTGAAATGTATTGTTACAGTCGAAAATTGGATCCAGTGCGCATTTCCTTTCTGTTTCCAGTCCATACTATTTCATTTGTGCCTTGACAGCTTGTGTTAACGGGTTTGGATTGAATGTCTTTTAGACTATATGAAATGTTTAATATTCATTGAGCTTCTTCAACCATTAATCCCCCATGTTTGCAATCATGTATGTTAAAGTGAACGTGCATGAGTGGGCGCAAGTGTGGCAGAGTCTGCGAGTGTATGTGTGTGTAAATGTGCTTTTGCGTGTGTGAGGGCATGGTTGAGTGCGCACATGTGTTTCCAGATGTTAGCGTGCACACGGAGCAGCGTGAGTGATTGCACGTACATGTGTGGGTAGGGACAGCGCTGTCAGACTGACTATGTTCTCGTTATTGAAAGTGTGAACTGTGGAGTGTACGACTGACTGCGTCGTTTATTCAGCCGTCCCTTTACTGTGAGCTTTTTCTTCACACCAGAGAAAGGAGCTATTAACAGTTTATCTCTCACAGTATGTTAGCACTTGAGAGGTGTGACAGAAATGATCTCTAGACATTGGTCTAATTAGTGTTATTACACTGTGTCAAGTAGTGGACAGTTAACGATTTGCTGCTCCATCTTTCAACAGGGGGCACAAGATGGAAATTATAATGATTGGAATTTGATTGGTCGTTGATCCCAATCACTAAACCAGCCTTGGCCTCATGCTCATAGTGCACCTTTATTCATAAATAACCTCGCAGGTTCATGCATCAAATCCTGTGGTAATTCAAGGAAAGGGAGCTTTAACAAGAAAGCAGATAATGCGGAAACCCATATGACAATGACCTGAACCTTGACAGTGCTCCGTCTCAGGAGGCTCTTATTCCCTTTCCCCATCATTTCCCTCCTCCAGCTACTCTCTTACATGCTCCTTTACTCCTTATACAAGTCATGAATTGACATTCCCCATCCCATGAGGTTAAGCGCACCCTGACCTTCTGGTTTCGCAGCATAACATTATCTGAAACCGTATCCCATCCACTCTGGATCAGAGTGACAGGATTAGTTTGGGCTTTCTCTCTTTTTCGTAAATTTTTTTTGGCACTTTAGCCTTTATTTGCTAGTTTGCAGTGGAGAGAGACAGAAGGGGTTGGAGGAGAGAAGGAAAGAGAGACAGACAGACAGACAAAGCGGGATTCATACGTTGTGGTTATAAGGCACGTGCTTTAGCGAACCGAGCCATTAGAGAAGCTCCCTTCCTTTCTAATCTTGGTCCATTATGTTTTTTCAGTCCAATTTGTTTCCGCTTCTTCTCTATCTTGTATTTAATTAAGACAAATTAGCATGCCCTGGTTATTCCCAAAGGCAGAAATCAATGGCTGTTAAGCTAAATTGCGGTATCTTTAATGCTGTGGCCTGAATAATTGGTTTTATTTATCTAACACAGGCAAATGTGATCCTGCTCAAAATTAGTAGAGAACGCTCACTTTATGTTGCACCGCAAAGGGAATTTAGCCTCTTCTCACTGAGCTTGTTATGTTTACAGTGTAATTAATCTGATATTGTGAAGGTCAGGTATTGCTTTCCATGGCAGTTTAGCCCCATATTCACCCAGCATGGGGAATGCATTTGCTGAATGTGAACAAAATATCAACTAATAAAACCTACCTGAGATGGCATATTGAGGAGTGAAATTTTCAAACGTGTCTTGCCATTGATTTGATTTGTTTTTAGAAATGTGACCATGGGTGAGATGCAGATTTCCAGTTGTCTGAGGGTTCGGCTGCAGCGATCTTTAAATAAATGTCTCTGGTATAATCACTGGATTGACAGTGGCTCCCATGTTGTTCACTCTGGTGGACCGATGCTGGTCGTTTTCAGACTGCTGGGCAGAGAGAGAGGACTGCAGGTTGGCTATAATGGATATGTATATATAGCAGGCTCTTTGAAAGAACTGATGGCACAAACAGATGGAGCTCCATTAGGTCACATTGTGTTGTTGCTCTAGAGGTGGCAGTGGCTGGCCCTGGTCTGATGTGCCTCTGAAGAGCGATGTTAGGTTTTGCACAGTCCACTCTAAGACCTATACTTGGCATCTGTGCGTGCGTTCACATGAAAACATTTATGGGCAGACAAAAATGGAGAAACAGAAGATGTGATTGCAGTGACAGCATCACAAACTTCTACTACTGAACTGGTGCAGTCGTCCTTTTAGAAAAGCAAAAACTTATGAGGGTTGTCCAGTTTTATAATATTCTCTAAATAGTTCAGCAAAGTCCAGCAAAGTTTGAATTTTCACTTCTGTTTTCTCATGGCTGAAAACTAGACCAGAGATTAAAAACTCAATTTGAATACAGGAAAAGAGACAAACTGTAAATTAAAGAATGAGCCTCAGGCTTGTAAGTAGGAGATGTTCGTTTTTTTTGTGATTGTGTAAAAAAAGACGAATGTTTTGAGACTCCACAGGGGAATGACTCGATCCACCTGCAGCAATTATAACAGCAGCTCAGGCTACATATTTCCTGCTCACCACCATTGAGGTCTCTTGCTCTTACTTTCTCTGTCAAGAAAAGGTCATGTGTGATATAATGTGAGTAGGCTATCTTTTCAGTTATAATTCTATTTTGTTCTTTTTTGTTTTCCATTTCTTCATCCATCCACCCATCAACTCTCATCTTCAACACCATATTTTTATTCCATGATTTGATGGAATTTCCCTATGCTGGTGAGACATAATGGAACATTTAGCTTGGGTAACGTGACCCCACTTTTCATGTTAACCACGTTATCCACAATGACATACGGTGCATGTGACCCACCATAAACTACACTCATGTGGTTCTGACCTCCTCTAACAAGGCGCAGTTCCCCATCTTGTTTCTGACATGTTCAATCTATCACCACGTTACCAAGTTACGGAGGTTGGGACTTATATATTTAATAGAAACATGGATTTTTTTCCTTTGGACATTCCCTCAAGATGCATTGCTGCAGCTAACTGGAAGGCAAAATATATGACGAACACTGCGCTACAAACCATCCCTGGGGGTTTAAATCACACAGAAATGGCTTTCCCTTTTTTGCATGACAACATGATCGTGTTATGGCAATGCAGGTGAACATGGCATGTCAAACATTGGGAAGCACTGCCATAAACACCAATGCATTACAAGAAAGAAGAAAATGGAGATTAGCCCACCTTGTTACACCAGGCTGTCATTTGTGTCATTCTTGCCTGAAAATATGTTGCTTTTCATACTTTTCCATTATTAAGATATTGATTATTACACATGTGCTTTCATGTCTGATGTACGCTTCCAGTGTACCTGAAAAAAGTCTCATACTCATTCGGAAAGCTCTTGAAAAGTATTACTGAAAATGCTGAGTGTACTAGGTGTTGCTTTTTTCTCCATAGGAACAATACACTACAGCCTCTTATAAAGCCTCTCTATCCAGCTGCTGCATTATTTATTGTTACCATACACATACTGTACATCTAAAGTGGATCCACTATAGATATATGTGTCTATGGAGCACATTTTCAGAAAACAAAAGTGATATAGATTAAACATGGCATTCCCATCAAGGTGATACAGTATCTGGGGAGTATGGCACATTTTCAGATACACTGTAAGATCATGGTCGTCATGAATAAATATGAATATCTTAATATTGGAGGAAAAAAATCTGCACAAATTGGATGAAAGCAGTAACGGGGCGCACCTGTCAAACTGTGACATTGCCAATGTCATTATCATTGTCACGGTCATTTTTAACATAAGTGAATCTATTTTAATGCACAGGACACACCATCTTCTCATGAACAGATTTTTACATAAAGGTAAAACAAGCGTTCACATCTTCAAAAAAAAATCTCCCAAAATGATTCATTTTCACTTCGACTGAGCATGTAGCAGGGACACTGAACATTTAGCCTTACCTAGTCCTTTTGATTGATCATGACATCTCGTGGTATGTGTTTGGAGGGATTCATTTGTTGCTATGGTAACGCGTGTTACTTATCATTCAGAGGCGAAGTGTGAAAGCTGTTCCCATCCCCATCTCCCAAAAGATGAGACACGACACACTGGTGGATGATGTCAGTCAATCTCAAACACTGTCATAATCCTCCTCAAACACACATATATATTGGAATACAGTGACAGCCTTTGAACACACACACTCGCGCACACACACACACTTTCGAGCATAATTTCATAGTAGTGAGACTAACAGTTTTACTGGATCTTTACAGTGTGAAGTCTTTCTAAATAGTTTACTGCACCGCAAAAAAAATTATTTTATATTTTATATGGAAGCAGCAGTTTATGACACACAGAGTTTGAGACAACATATATTTCATGGCTTTTCATTTCCACTGGATTACATCCAATCATTTTCTGAATTTCCTCTTTCTATATAGATGATCCAGTCCAGTTCTTATATGCTGTGAATCTGTCCTTTGTCCAAGACATAACAACTATGTCCCTTTGGCATGAAATATACTTCATATTCCGTTCCTTTAGAAGGTGAGTTCAATAATCCTTGGGAATGATCCTTTTTTTTTAAGCATGCATGCATAAGTCTATATAGAGGATATATCTAAAGAGCTGTGGCACAGAGTTGTCTGTTAAAGGTTCAGTGTAAAAAAGAAAGACAGTTCAAAAACAATGTAATTAGCATATATGTTCACAACATGAGCATGTCAGTGTATACTTATTACTAAGCCCAATAATTTCCATCATGTGAAATATGTCTCTTCCTCATTCTCACTCTCTCTATGTTTCTATATGCATCTCTCTGTACATATATTTTATATCCTCTGTTACATTCAGATCGTCCTAAAACTCCTCATGTTCCCCAAAATATGCCGGTTCTTAACCCATATAATCGTCTTTAAAAGCACCTTTTGAATTTAATGAGTTTTTGGAAAGCCTGTTTGAACTCGTCGTTGAATACGGTGTAGATGACAGGATTGATGAGGGAGTTCAGGTATCCCAGCCAGGTGAAGACGTCGAAGAGCACTGGATCAAACCAACAGTCTTTACATATGGCCATGACAAGTGTGCCCACGAAGAACGGGAGCCAACAGACAATGAACGCACCCAGGATGATGCCCAGTGTCTTGGTTGCTTTCCTCTCCCGTGCCGCACACAGGCGTTTCCTCTCCAGCACGCTGTCTGCCAGCTTCACTTTCACGCTATTCATGAATAGCGGCGATCCTCCCCCTCCGCCTCCAGCGCTCCCCATGCCAGAGTGTAGGTGTGCTTCCTGGTTGGAGGCAGAATTGAGAGAACAGAGAGAGGAGCCTGCAGAGGTCTGGATGAGCTGCGCTGTGGTGAAGCGTTTCCCAGAGGACGCCGGCGTTTTAAAGATGCGGGAACGAGCAGCAACATAGATCCGTCCGTAGAGGATGATGAGGAGGACTGTTGGGACGTAGAAGGCGCCGAAGGTGGAGTAAAGGGTATAGGAGATCTGATCCGTGTTCACCATGCACTCTGTCAGCTCCTCGTGGGCTTTGGCCTGCCGCCAGAAAAGCGGAGGCATGGAGATCGATATGGAGATCACCCACACCACCCCAACCATGATCCCCGCCCGACGCATAGTGCGACGCTTGGAGTACTCCAGCGCATCCGTGATCGCCCAGTAGCGGTCTAAAGCGATCACGCAGAGGTGCAAAATGGAGGCCGTGCAGAAAGTGATGTCGGACGACAGCCAGATGTCGCAAACGATCTGCCCCAGCGACCAGGTCTTGCTTACGGTGTAGACGATGCTGATGGGCATGACCAAGATGGACACCAGCAGGTCTGTGACAGCCAGCGAGCCAATCAGGAAGTTGGCGGGGGTGTGGAGCTTTCTGGTCAGAAAGATGGTGGCGATGACGAAGGCGTTGGACAGCACGGTAGCCAGGGTGACGAGAGCCAGTATGGCGGAAAGGGAGATCTGGAAACCCAGTAATGTGGTCTCATCCCAGGGTGTGGTGGTGATGGTCTCTGGAATCTCGGTGGTGTTGATGGTGTAGTAGAGCTCCAGTGAGCTATTGTCCAATTCCATCTCGCCTTTGCCCCCTTCAGCCCCTTTTCATAAAAGGTTTAGACAAGCCTCACCATCATCCCAAACTGTACATGGACCAGTTCTGGCATTTCATTGAAGAGCGCTGTTGCATGACACCACTGGTTTCAGACGGTCTTCGCTTATCCGTTTTTCTGTTATGAAAATGATTTCTTCCCTCATTTCCTGTCCCCTGTATTGCAATGTGATTTCATATCAACCTTTAGCAAACACTTAATTTCACCATTTCAGTGCACAACTAATGGTGCTGCTGTAATTGACGCTGACTCATTCATCCATTTCAGTTCACTAATATTGATTCACCTCAGTGGTCCAGCTGAAGGAGTGCTGAATCCTAATTTGTATTCAGTGCTTGTCAGACACGCTTTCCTCTCCTCCCAATGCTCTTATCTCATCTCCAACCAGCAGCCAGCCAGCAACAACACCTTCAGACCAAGCCTTCCTATCTATGAAAAGCTTTAATGGGCTCCTCCTTTTCAATAACCCTAAACAGGGAGCCGCAATCCATGTGGGAAGATGATGACAACAGATACACGGGTTTGCTTGTTGTCTGTCTCTCTCATCTAATTTGAAGCCAACAAGAAGCCTTTCAAATTCAGATTGGTGCTGAACTTTGGGTGGCCCTATAGTGTCTTTGATGGTACAGGAAAGCTAGAATATTACAGTCGCGGACTCTCCATCAGCACAATTATCTGTTTCTTTTTTCTGCCAGCTTGCTCATAGATAACTCCTCAGTACCAGTCTATGCTTTTGGCAGTTCTGCTGAACTTTCTCAGTGATGGAAATGCAGTAATCAGAAAAGTTGTGCTCAGGTTCCCAGTGCTCTCAAGCGGCCCGTGTGCAGGAGTAGATATTTAGGACGTGCAGAATGCTCACTAGCGCAAATTCTTTGTACTCGTTTGTTTACTCAGAGCTTTGTTTGTCAGATAAACAGTCAGTTGTGGAGTCCATAGAGATTAGATCGCTGCCAAGGTTTCGTCCAGAAAGTCAAACTTGCATCCAGCTTCTTCTGCAGCCTGGTTCGCCCTAGGTGAAACAAATGGGAGAGAAAAATAGAAGAAAACAAAGCGTGAGTTATATTCAAGTAATGCAACACCACTTTACCTCCAACCCCCTCCTGCATACACGTGTGCAAGTGTGCGCGTGCGTGGACACACACACACACACAAAGCCGCAAAGCCGCCTACATGACATAGCCCACATGTAGTGTAAAGGGCGCGCAAGTAGGCATAAACAACCTGTAAACAAAACCGCAAATGGAGCATTATGACGTGAAACACAGACTTAGCACCTACAAACCTCATGTCATCATGTTCATTTATCATGTTCACAGTACGACTGATATTGAAACCATCGGGGACGAAAACATATAGATTAAAAGAAGCATAGTTTTCACAGTAAGCAAATTGTGGCATGTAACTTATTGTTATAAAACTAATCACGACACAGGTGCTTTAATGTAAAGTGACACAAAGGATCACAATAGAACAAATAGAATAGAAAAAGTTATTTTGCATATATAGATACAAGAAAATGTGAATGCTTTCAAATAAACAATGGTTGCAGTGAAGACCTGCACTATTAGGTGTTTAGGACTCAAAGTATAATCATATTACTTCAGGACACTTGGACTATGCTGCATGAATTGTTTTGAGTATTTTTTTTACCCTTTTTGGAGGGGCTGAGATGGTTGAAATGGAGGATATACTGTATGTAGGAACTTGGATATATGTACTGTATATGTGTATAACTGGGAAATAGCAATAGGAAAGAGCACAATGGGATATTGTGTCACATTGGTTATGAGAAGAGTGAATGACTGTGAATCAACAGTGGTTCACCAGCTGTTCTTGTCTGCGTTCACTCCAGTGTGTCCAACTGGAAGTGACAACTTGCTGAAGACATTTAGCCAGGGTCTTGTCATATGAACTGTCACTGAACTCATTTTGCAGTCAGTGTGGGAAAAGAAATGGTGAAAGCAACAAAATTAGCTTGTCTTGAACCTTCCATTCACCCCTCTCCACCTCCCTCTGATAGTGTTACGTCTGAGTTCACTAATTAACACCCAAGTTCGCAGCACACTTGTCATTTATAAAACAGTGGGAGTGGAAAAAGCATGCGGCAAGCAACATATTTTATGGACCTTTGTCATTTTAATTGCAGCAAAAATGTGGAATGATGACTGCTGTGCAATAATAGTTTGCCTTTGCAGCAAAATGAGCAGAGCAAATCCTGCTAACAAAGACCAGATAGAAGTGCATGCTTAAATAAATGTTGACAATTTTTTATGTATTTATCTAATATTTTGACCATGTAATATATGTACGGGATAAATATTTCTGGGATTTACTTTTCTAAGCCTTAGAAGATTGTTAGTAGTAACTGAAGTAATGAAGTGTGCACAAGGGAAGAATTTTGCTCGGATTAGTGAGACTTGTATGAGATTAGGTTATTGGAACAGGATTTATAAACATGGAAGTTGTCTCCATAGGACCATTTCATGTTTTCACACATCAAGTGATTTTTTAATATTAAGGGATAAAGAGGCCGGAAAACAAGCAGTGCTGTTTTGTCAGTTATTTGATCCTCTAACAGTTTGTTAAATTAGAGGAACCACAGTTACAGGACATTTGTGAATTCTAACTTTTCACACTGACACATCCTGTGGGCATATTATGATTGTCAAAACTGGTTTCTGAGTACATCTGTCCCTGATACAACTCTGCAAATCACCTCCATTAACAGAAGTGTTGATTGACAGCTGGGCCCAGGAGGAGGATTATTGTGCTTCAGCCGCGACAATAAATAGGAATACTGAAAGGCAGATGAAAACAGACTGGTCTCTTTAATAAATATATTTGCAGATGCCCAGGTGAACAGGAATATATCCAAGCCCAAATCCATCTTGATCGGCTTGGAGCCTTTTCTATTATTTATGTCCAATACCTGCATCGTTCTCTATGGAGATGCTGTCAAGAGAGGCAGAGATGGAGAAAGTTGGCAAAAAGTTTGGATTATTTATTTATTTAGTTTTTTCCATGTCACAGTGGAGCAGGGGTGGGGGGCAGAGAGGTAGGAAAGTAAATATGCCCATGATTTATGGTGAAAGGTGGCATTTTATAGACAAACTGGCCTTTGATTCTGTCCCACAACAATAAAATGTCGCGAAACTGCATTTCAGATGTATCAAATCTATAGTTTTTTTTATGTTTTTTAAGTAGCATGGCTATGTGGTAAACAACTACTAACCTAACAGCAGCAGATATCTGAGTAGATATTGATAGTACAAAAACTTTTCTTTGCAAGTATTCTGTCTGTATTTGTACTTCTGTTTGACTCCTAAGTTGAATTTAAAGTTTCATCTCAGAATGTGCAGAAAGTGCTAAGAAACATTTGGACATTTTGACATTTATAAGAAGTAAATAACTCATTCTTGACATAACTGATATAATAGGCTATTAATAAATGTGCAAGTTAAAAAGGAAAGATGGCAACATTGTAGGCTAGTAGTTAAAAAAACAATACATTTAAACTGGAGGGCTTGGGTTCAAACTCTTATGTCTGCAAGCATCAGCCTTGTTAAAATATTTCTGAGAAAGACAGTGATTTGTTTGCAGCTTCAAGGGTACAAGCCAACCCTGCACTCCGACCCTCCTACAGGGGGGAAAAAAAGAGAATTTCACCACAGGGATCAATAAAGTATCACAATCTTACGCCATTATTTTGGTGGGTTGATTTTTGGAACACGGTCAAAATCATCAATGATTTTCACTTGCAGGTTACAAAATACTCACTTTTACCTGTCAACCTGCTCTCTTGTTCTTACTTGAGTAAAAGTGAACTGACATGGCAGTGATTTTACTTGAATAAAATATTTTGTTCTATTCTGTTCTTTGCACAATTGTGCAGCAGCAAAACAAATTCATTCCACAGTTCCACAGTCAGGAGTACGCTCCCCCCTCCCCCCCTTCATTTTATATGCCCCATACACAAGCTGTCAGGGAGCTCACACTTTTTTATTTTCCATCCAGTTAAATATACTTGTCCTCTGTGTATTTTCCACAAAAGAAAAGAACAAGAACAAGAGAGAGAGAGAAAGAGAGGTAAGAGAGCAGGACATGAGTAGACATCTCATCATATAGAACATTTGGGACGAAGCACGCTATCTATTCTTCTCAGTTGCTTTGGTAAATTGAATAAAGCCCCATCTGACTGGAGCAAAGTGTAAGGCACGACTTGGAGGTTGAGAGCTGAGATTCCACCGTAATTTATTTAGGTCGAAGGGAGAGACTTCGGGCCCTGACCGACAGCAAGAGCCAATATTAGCCGTTGACTGAAGGGGGGATTTAAGGGGCCTCAAGGGCACAGAATTTCTGTTTGCTACGGTCAAAGTGAATGCACAGGGTGGCTTATTGAGAGAACTGGAAAGAATTCTGGTGGGCTAGTGAGGGAGGAGGGAGCTGAAAAGACACAGATGGAAAATTAAGGCATTTTAAGAGGATGCCACAGTAGGCAGCTCCATAAGATAATAATGATAATAGTGTCAATGATGATGATGATGATGGTGATAATGATGATGATGATGGGTATTTGCAGAGAGCTGTGATGTGGTGTGAATCTCATAATATCAGTGCTACGCCATTAGCTGTGTTTGCATGTACCCAAATATTCCACTAATAGTCATAATCATAGCCTGATCAGAATAAAAAGGCCTCCTATAAACACCTCGATCAGAAGAGATTGGTCCAAACAAGGAATTTTCCAACGGTTTCAGAGGGGTGGTGTAAACCTTTGCTAATCCACTCAAACAGGAGATAAGCCATGTAAATGCCTAAACCGATCATCGCCTTGGGTTGGAATATCTTTTTTTCTGTCTCTGCAGGCTCGTCCAAGTTTCAAAAAGTGTTTTGGGGAAGTAAGCATGTTGGGTGAAAAGCAAAACTGGCTTGTGGCAAACGATTTTTTGGTTTGTTTTTGTTATTGGAGACCCTAAAAGGTTTGATGATTGTGGCATACCTCGGTTGGCCAAATGATCTCAACTTTCTCTCAACCGAATTGAATTAATCAAATCAGCGTTAATCGAATCCCACGATTTAATTAAAGCCAGAGAATTGCAAATTTTGTCAGCCATTAACTGAATTTTGGCCGTTTTCTCTGGAATTATTTCAGTCGGGTTCAACAAATGTGCTTGTAAATCTAGCTATTCATTTTGGAGTGTGGTCTATATATAAATTTTATTTTATTTCTAAGTGCAAAATAGTTTTACCATGGCCGTATAAGTTATATGCAACAGTTCATTGGCTTCGCAAAGTCATTAATGAAGTAAGCTGCTTTCTGTAAGAGTCTCATTTGCAGAAATCTGCCAGTCGGCCAAGTTGCTGATGAGGCTGTGTGAAGGCTCAGCCAAGAGTCCAGAAGGATCCCCAAGGATCTGCTACTGGAGCTGTGTCTAATGTTATTAGTGCAGACACCATGAAAACTGCAGAAAGAAGTTCAATACTACTACAACTGGTAACAGGACTGCACCAGTGCTATTATTTTTATCAGTATTGAAGAGATTCAAAGTGCAAAGTTAGAAGAAATAACTTAATGTAAAGAGAAAACTGCTCAAGAACAGCGATTGTCCTCAACAGTGCAGTGAACCCTGAACAGGTTTTACAAAGATGCAGTTTTTTTTCCCCAAATAGGTAAAAATTGGAAACAGTCTGAGAAAAAGTTGCTTGTGCGAGACCTGTGACCTAAATTGATTAATTGATTAATATTGATTGATTAATATTTAAGTTTTCTGGTTTTCACAGGTGAGCCCCCATTACTGGAGGCAAGACCTTTAAACTTAATTGTCACTTACTGACCTACTGACTTTTTTCAGAACTAACCAACTGGAGCCTCCTACTGGTGACAACTAAACATTACTAGTGACGGGGTCTGGAGGGCATGACCTGGATGTTTCTAGAGGCGTGAGCCTGTAGATTAGAGGCTGCAACCTTAAATATTGTTATTTTTTGCCCTCTAATGTCTGCTTATATGACCTCTGACCCTTATATGACCTCTGTCACATCATTAGTGGCTACCTGCCTGTTTGTACTGATTCCCTGACGACTTGTTCCCCTAGCGACCATCCTAAGAATATGGTAAACAGCACTGTTTTGTTGTTGCGCTGTGTGTTTTGGAGTGATGTGGTTTGAGGATGAGATGTTAAAATCCATGGCAGTAAACATTTTTTCATTAATTTTTATTCTAAACTGCTCAGTATCCATGTATTCATGCAATTAAAATGTTATGGTGAAACTTAAACATTGAACATGCTTTTCTTTTATTAAACCAAGTTGTTTCCACCTCCATTTCACTCCCCATCAATTCTAATCAATACACAGAAAAAAAGAAAATAGCCTAAGGAAATGATAAGTACTGTATAGTGCACCAAGAGAAATTGCTTTTCCCTTTTGAATTTGTATGACCTTCATTACCCTCCTGCCA
>OMLF01048708.1:0-13195 GCA_900302615.1 Holocentrus rufus | reverse complement strand
AACAGATATCTACACCGAACTGGAGAAAGTTTCAAACAGTGAAATGCAGCGTGTGTTTGTGTGTGTCTGTGTGTATGTGTGTGTGTGTGTGTTTAGCTACCAGGAAATGCTACCCATAGGAACCAAACCAGTGGACGTTGGAAAAAGGGTATTTTGCCCAAAACGTTGGAATATTCCTTTAGTCAGTGAAGGGATGACAGGACAGATGCTATGTGGTTGAACCTCCTCGTTCCTCAGTCTGGTCAGGATTCTGGACAAGCTGGATTTGTTTGGTTCTGCAGGCAGACCAGAGTACAGAGCATCACTGTAGTCAAGATGAGACGTGACAAACACATGGATGTTTCTCATTCTGGCAAACAGAAAGACCCAGAGACCAGATCAGATTATTATGGGATGTCTCTGAACATCCCTGATCCATACTACTGTGAAGCTGTGTCACACTAATAAGCCGCTCCTTGCCGAGGCTTCGTGCTGCTGCATTCAGATCTGATGACATTGAAGCATATAATACAGCAAGGAACAGCCTCAAAAGAGGAATTAGAAAGGCTAAAAGAGGATATGGGGAAAAGTTGTCCAGTCATTTCACTAACACTAAGGACACAAGGTGCTTGCTATGCAGGCAACAACGACCCCTCCCTACCAGATAACCTCAACACCTTTTTCTCCAGGTTCAAGGCTACAGACAAAAGAGCAGCACACAGGCGGACACTGCCTCCCACCAACCAGGCACTCCAGCTGACTGCAGACAGCGTGAAGAGGGTCTGCTCCAACATCAACCCTCGGAAGGCTGCTGGTCCAGATCACATCCCAGGCTGTGTGCTGAAGGAGGTCTTCACACGTTCAACATCTCCCTCAGCCAAGCCGGAGTGTCCACCTGTTTCGAAGCACCACCGTGATATTTCTGCCTAAATCCAGCCTCCATGAATGACTACTGTCCTGTACCAATAAGACCAAGGAGATGATAATTGACTTCAGGAGGACTGGTCTCAGGCACCATCGCCCACTGACCACCACAGGCTCCGAGGTGGAGAAGGTTCACAGCACCGAGTTCCTGGAGGCCCACCTGACGGACGAGCTGACCTCCAGTGACAACACCGCAGCTGTCATCAAGAGGGCCCAACGGCGCCTTCAGTCCCTCCACAGACTGAAGAAGATGGACCTCCTCATCCCAGCCATGACCATGATCTACAGAGGCACCACTGAGAGCTTTCTCCCTCACTGCATCTCTTTCTGGTTTGGTAACAGGAAGAGCAGAGACACAAACTCAACAGGATAGTGAGAACTGTTGGAAAAATCACTGGTGCTTCGCAGGACATCCACACAGAGCAAACAGATCATGAAGAACTCCACTCATCCTGTCATGGCGTGTTCACACTCATTCAGTCCAGGAAAAGGTACAGAAGAAGAAGAAGAAGAAGAAGAAGACGACTGGACTGTCCAGCAGCTTCTTTCCCACAGCAGTCAGACTGCTGAATCAGAGATTGTGAACTACACATAAGAGACTGTTCCTCAAAAAATATTTTTAATTTTTCAATTAAAAGTATTCATTTTTATTCTGTTTCAGTGTCATTTTATTCTATTTATTTCTGCTCTAATTCATTAACTTAGTGCTTTATAGTTCTTACCAGTTGTTTTGCACAGAATTTCTGATTTGGTGAATATGTGAAACATGATTTTGTTTTTATGTGGAGCATAAAAATGACAAATAAAGGCATCTTGGAATCTTGGAATATTGGGAAAACTCTTTGAGTCCGTTGTCATGGTAACACCGTAACTTTACTCAGTAACTTTAATTTAAACTGAGCAAACTTTAACTTTTACTCCACTACATTTTTAGACCAATAATTTTACTGTAGTAGAATAATTCTGTACTCTTCTTAATGCTGGTTTGTGTGTGTGTGTGTGTGTGTGTGTGTGTGTGTGTGTGACTTTCTCTGACATCCTTCTTAGTTCCAGTCTCACAAAAACACAAACCAATGGTGAAACTGGATCCTGTTAAACAAGGCCAAGTAGCCGCCAACACCCCTCTACTGACCCTGTTTCACACACACACACACACACACATGTCGCAGCAATGCCCACATGGTTTCTCAAACTATGGACTGCGGACCGGCACGGGCCGTAGAGGAGTGGCTGGAGGTCCGCGAGCTGTAAAGCCTAAAATATTCATTATCACAGATTGCAGTTAAAAAGATTACAGATTACAGAGTTCTGGCCGGTCTGCAGCTCAGCTACCTGGCAGTGAAGACGCTGCTCTCCTTCCCCTCAGCTCTCACCACAACATGAAACAAACACAGAAACCAGCTGGATGCTGCAGACACAGTGTGTGTGTCCCGCTCCTCCTCCATTTGACGGACTTGTTGCATCCAGGTGGATCCCATAGGTGAGTAGCTAAATCAGATTTTTTTTTAACAGTAATTTAATTTCCATTTACTTTGATTTCCATTTATTATTTTATCTCTCATCTGAGTGCTTTATTTAGATCAGTCTGTTCACTAATTTGTTTCCATCATTTGTTGGCATGGAAAGAAGAGGCAGAGGAGCAAGAGAGGAGGAGAGATGTTGATGTACACACACACACACACACACACACACACACGACTGAAAACTGATGTTTTAACCTCTGCTCAGCTGTTAGCTTCAACCATGTGCTATGACCACATCTCTGATCCAACCAGGACAAACCACATCAGTCTGATATTTGATTTCATTTGATATTTAACATCTGACTTCCTGTTCCTGTTCTCCTTCCTGCAGCAGGTTTTGTTTTTTGTGTTTGGAAGACAGATTTCTTCAGTGGTATCTCTTTTTCTTTTCTTTTTTTTATCATATTTTTCACTATTTATGAGTGCAAATAAACTGAACTAATTTAGATTAAAACTAAAATACCATATTTATTGTGTGACTTCAGTTTTATATTGGAACTTTCCACCATGTTGCTCTCTGCTCTCAGGTTTCTGCTTCATTATATCAGCTGTCACTGAGGCCCAGTGCAAGATGACCCAATTTGTTGCTTGTTCTTTGTGTGTGTGTGTGTGTGTGTGTGTGGTTAAATATCACAGTAAATATAATCTAGGGCAGATATGAGAGGAACATTCTCTGGGTTCACACACCTGTACCAACTCCATGACCTTGGTCATATTTTTAATGCTGCCGCCCCACTAAGAACCAGGTCTACTCCAACTGTCCACTCAGCTGGATGAATGATGATCTGCAGTCTGAAAGGAGACAGACTGAAAAGTTCAGGTTCATTATCTGTATTGACTTGATGAGTCAGGAGCATGTCTCCTGTCATGACTGCAGCACCAACGGCCTTTGATTACGATTTCAGTCAGCTCCCCTCCTGCCTGACTGAACCCTGGTCGGCTGTCACGGGGGGAGGAGCGCCCTACATGTCCTCCTCCACCACATGAAAGACTTGGATCTGACATCCAGTAAGAGCTCCCTCCGTGCTCTGTGGATCAGGGGCAGGAGTCATCACGTCCTCCACCAGCTACCCGCCCACCGCCCCGGGATGCCAGCGGGCACACCCTGTCTCCATGGCGCTCTGAGCCTTGTCTCCAAGACAACCAGGCCGCAGCATCATCCTTACAGCAGGCAACACGGACTACTGTGCATTCCTGCAGCCAACAACATCAGAGATTGTCTTGTCTCCGATCCAGTGTGCGTCCTCCCATGCTTGCTCACTGAATGTCCTCCTGTCAAAAAGATCATCCATGTTGGCACCAGTGACACTGCTGTGTGGTCTTCACTGGTGTGGCGTTGTCACACGAACCTGATATGAAACTGATCTCTCCTGCTCAGCAGCAATCTGAGCTGCTGAAATGTGACTTTGAGCTTCTGAAAGTCAGCAGTAAACACATTCTCATTTCAGGACTGTTCCAGTGCTGGGTCACCAGGTTGGGCGTTTTTGCCTTTAACTTCTGTTTTTGAGTTTGTCAAATTTGAGATGTCAAAATCTATCGGGGCGCACCGCTTTGTTTGGATTTTGAGCAGAAACAGATTTTCAGCAAAAATTAGATGAATGTGGCTTCTCCTGCCTCAGGTTGGAAAATGGGGGAGAGTGAAGATGGAGCAGGACAATAAGGTGGTTCTGGTTGAAGGTGTCCTGAGGCCGGCATCAAGTTAAAATACTCTCTGATCTGTCTGATGTCTTTAAAGTGAATTTGGAACAGATATCAACATCTTTGGAGCAGATGCTGATAGGTGGGCCAAAGCACATATTCTTAAAATGAGTGTGCTTCCTAGGTTTAATAACAAAAAAAGAACAAAGCTGCCTATTTAAATTCCACTGAAACATTTTAATAGTTAATGAATAAATTAATTAAACAGATATTAGTTCATAAACCTGTATCAAACTTAGAAACATATTTACAATATTATTTAGAAATGAGTCTCATTATTCTGTATGACACAGATTATATCATCTGACTTCCAGAGTCTGAACACGAATAATTATGAACTTTTAACTTCAAACAGGCTGTCAGCAGTCTGCAACAAACTGCAGGAGCCACGACTCTTTCCAACAGTGTTCTGCTCTATTCTATTCTATTCTATTCTATTCTATTCCATTCTATTCTTTTCTATTGACCTGCTGTCTGATACTTGTTGTTGTCAGTGATGCTCAGTGGAATGTGAGCAAACAGCTCCATCTGCTGGTCAGAGACAGAACAGCTGAGGACATGACTGGTGGGTGGAAGCAGAGCCGTGATGCACACAGTTCATTCTGGTGATACAGGCTGAGATTTAACTTGGAGAGTTTACTGATCTAATTATGTCCTGATTTGAACAATTACAGCGAGCGTCGCTGCTCAGGCTAACAAAGAAACAGTTCAGACCGGTCTACATTATGGAAGATCTTCTGAAACCTTTCTCCTTGGACGTGGACTTGAAGTCTCTCCTCAGATTCCCTGCAGGTTTCAGACTCACCAGCAGGAGGAGCTGTGAGCCTGTCCAGCTTCTGTTTCTAAGACGTTGATGTGACCTCAAAATGGAGGTGTTATTCATTACTCCTCAGCAGAGAGTGTAATTAAGATCACTCATCTTACTAACTGCCGAACTATCTTAAAGCCACAATATTTCATGCATTTTTTGCACTAAAAGGAGCCCTCGCAACGTGAGTCATCATCTGTAGGTCTGTTTCCACCATACAGTTTACATCCAGCCTGTTGCTGTTGCCTGGATTGAACTTTCCAAATTTCTGTATTGGCCCAATGATAAGCTCCTCCTCCCCCTTTTTATTCTTATTCTATGATGTCAAAAGATTTACTGTTTGTGTTTTGATTCTCCACAGCCAGAGACAAATGAGTTATTCAATGTTTCAGTACATTTGATAAGTACATTATCTTTACCCTAAAATCAGGAAATCACAATAAGAATAGAACAAGAATAAGAATAAATCCTGTCACATTACATTGTCACATATGTCACATTACATAATGTGTTATATGGGTATTCCAGAAAAAAAATGCTGCTGCTATTCACTCGGATATTGACTTGCACATTTATATTTCCTGTGACTTTGAGTTCAGAACATGAGCGGGTAATGATGAAGGCTAATCTGCTGATCTGAAGGGTTTTACAACAAAAAGCTCAGACTGTCAGGTAAAGTTTCCTCACTGGGTTGTCATCAACATATTGAACTGGATTTTGAATATTTTACTCTTTTTCTTTCATTTCTTTAACTTAGTTCTGTGTTGGAACCTCCATCTGCCAGGTTTTCCAGGCGGTTTAAACAAACACTGAGAAATCCATGTAAATAAAGTCTGTTTTGCTCTGGATTCACTTTCAGGTTCAGGTCACAGAAAGGAGAACGAAGCATCTCTGGACCAAACCTCAACTTTTTAATGTGGTAAGAGCTGCTGTTTGCAGTTTTCTAAAGCACTTCCACTCCGACACATCCCTGTTGATTTGTTTATACTCAGCTATACATTCATTTTAATGTGCAAACATAAATGGGCAACTTACAATATGACATCATTTATTTAGTTTTCCCCAGTCACCTGCAGTATAATACATTATGAACAATAAAAGATAATTTGAATGAAACCCAGACATTTCCTGAAAATCTATTATAAGTACATTTGATTGATTCTGTAAGTGCAATGTGCAAACCCCAAAACAATTCCATTAGTCCAGTTTTCCCATGATGGTCTGTGTGGTTTCAGAGACCTTCACAAACACAAATCGGTCACATCTTTGTAAATCTGCATGTATATGTCAAGTCCTCCTTATACTCATTGGAATGGTTGAAGTTCTTGTGGTGATAATTAGGACAAAGAAAGTGATTGTGTTGTTAACTGTGATTATTTGTTTTTGACATTCACCTTCATTCCCAAGTCTTCATGATGATGGCTGACACCAGGCTTTCAAAGTCAAAATATATATTCATAGTTTTCCCTATGGCATCTTTATCCAGATCAGACGACAATCAGTGTAACAGTACAAACACAGCAGGTGAACTAGACAATCCTGCTGCAAGTGGCGACTGAGCGGTCCATCCACATGACCAAATCCACTTTTTTTAAATGTCATGTAAACATTTCAGCCCGACTAAAATTGTTCCAAGTGGATTTTTTCAGATTCGGACTAACAGACCTCGATGATCGTTTTGTTTCACTCTGTGACGCAAAAGCTCAACTAAAGAAAGTCTTCCTTCTTCTAATTCTTCCTCTTCTTCTTGGTCAGACGCTGACACAGGCTGCTTCCATCAGTAAATGGTTTCTCTGACTGAGTCATGTAAACTTGGACAACCACATCGTCCAATTAAATCTGATCTTTGGCCTGACGGGGCCAAAGGGGATTTTGCACAAAACATCCCACTGTCCTATTTAAAATTCCAAAGAGAACAAAAATAATCACAGTCACACCCACAATCAAACTGAGACACACATTTCTAACTCAATCCTTTTGAATGAGTCCAGTCTCTTTCAACACAGTGTTGACGGCGGGGATGAGGTGGGCGCTGTAGTCCAACAGTCGGCCATCATAAAACAAGGTGTCTGGCTTGTTCAGCTGTGGAGACCTGTAGAGGAAGCCAACACAAACAGAACGTCACGTGCCACACATGCTCACAGGGATGTGTTACAGGAAGCAGGTTTTTCCTAGTTTTAGCATGGCTGGATGTTTTGTCAAAGAATACTCCAATGTTTTGGGCAAAATCCCCTTACCCAGACTGAGACAAGATGTTCGATACCATTTTCACCTCTGTGCGTCCACTGGTTCAGTTCCAATGGGTAGCATTTTGTGTTAGCTTAGCATAAAGACTTGAAGTCTACGAGTCATTAGCCTCCTAAAATGATTCTCATTAAAAAAAACAAACAAACTGGGGTTCTCCAGGTTTTAACAAGTTAAATTTAAGTCTTTTAAAGACCTTTTTAAGACCATTCTGACTGCAATTTAAGATCTATTTCATGTCCATCCTGATGAAAATACCCACTGTGGGTCGCGCTGGGGCTGGACTTTGGTGATGCCACTGTTGTGAATACAAAACAGTATTGCGTGATGTCAGGTGTTTGCTGGTGGCTTTTTACAGTGCCTTTATGGGTTTCTGACTTCCTATGTGACTCTTATGCCTAGCTATTTTTTTTTTTTTGATGAGGAGACACCACACCATGTTAGCCCACACACTTTACAAAAATAACGTTAACTTCATAATCCAATAAATGTTTAAGATCTAGCAAAACTGTATTTCAACCCTAACCCTACATTTTAAGACCTGTTAAGGCCTAAAATTCTGATTATTGGACTTTTTAAGACGTTTGAAACCCGCAGAAACCCTGGAACGAGCTTCTCAGTGGGAAATGATGTCACCAGAAAAACAAGCCAATCAGACAAACCAGCCAAGCCAAGCGGCTCATCAATAGTAAGTGAATGTCTCCAAAATGGCTTCTAAGTGACAGAGGAGCCTGGAAAATAAGTTCATGAAATTATTTCCTCTTTCATTTAAATGTCACAGGTGTGACAGCTCATCAAGTAAAATTACCAAAAAATTATGAAAATGCCTCCCTGTAACACTGCAACCACATGACCTTTGACCTGAAACAAGTAGCTCAGACTACCTCCCTTAACACATGCACTAAAAATATTACAATTATGCACCTCATATGATTGACTTAATCCATATTTTACATCCATAACACATCCTACCGTGTATGATACATCCGTGCTAAGGAGTTCTGGACCCACACGCAGCTGCCGTATGGCTTCAGCAGGTCGTGGACGGAGGTTTCAAACACAATTCTGGGGTTGACAATGATCTTGGTGTTGCGCCTTGCTATGTTGTGTGGTTCAAAGTGCAGGTGTTCCAGGATGTTAAACCCAGGTACGCCCTGCCAGGCTGGGCTCTTCTGCTGCAGGCGGTCAGGCAGGGGGGTGGGAGGAGGACGCTTGACGGTGTTGGGAAACAGGAAGTTCTCAAACTTGTAGCAGTTCTTATTCCCATATTTCTGCTTTAGCAACGGCAACAGCTTCCCCCAGCTGGAAACACAATGTTTATACTTAATTAAATCAACACACCTCACTCTCTCTCTTTCTCTCTTGCTCTGTCTCTCACACACTCATACACACACACACACACACACACACACACACACACACACACAAATGTTGCCTGTGGTATTTTTGGTTTCTGAATATTTAAAAACAGAGTTTACATTCACTCAGATTGCACTGTTTTGTAAACATCTATTAAAGATGCTACAAGTAGCATTTCAAATTAAAAAGAAAACAAAAATCTTTGCCACTTAAATTTTGAGACGTCAGTACAATCACTGCTGTTTTATTGTTGTGAGACGAATCTGTCGAGTGTCTGATGACCAAAATTACAGCTGAAAGACAGAAAAATGTCTTGTCTGGCTCTGTCTTTACCTGTTGAATATTTGTAAGGTCACAGCCGCCGTCATTTACTGTCTTACATTTTCACTGGTTGGATGAACTGTGAAACAGCCGAGCGACTAATTTTGTTCTTGTTCTCGGCAAAATCAAACATATCATGGTAGCCAGCCTCCACCTTACCTACCGTGGAAAGGACGGCTTGTGCCACAGACATCTTCTGAGCATAAACGTTTCAGTGTCATCTGACACTTCTCATAAGATACCTGAGGCTGTGTGTGCAGAGCAGTGATCAGCCATTTTCAGGTCAATTTATTTACTTAACAAAGGAGGCCTCACATTTTAAAATTACTCAGTGTATTGTTCTTCTTTAAATGAAGAGTCATCATTTTTATGAACAATGAACAACACTCCCTTCTCTGACACCAGGTCCCTCTGCTGGTCACTTATATTATTACACTGACTCGTTGCATATCAGTACACTCAGTATTTCACAGGAAAACAATGGAGAAAAGATATGGAAAAATAAACCTGATAATACTTTTATGTAGTAAAAATGCGTTTTCCTGTGTCATAATCAGCTTGCAACCCCCTCAGAATCATCTCACAGCCCCCCTGGGGGTCCTGACCCCAGTTTGATAACCACTGGTATACTGTATTCAGTATATGTCTGTGAAGATTCTCATTCATCCAGGTCATGGTACTTCTAAGTGCTTAGTAAGGCAACTGGACTTGGTAGAAGTTCTAGAAGACGTTTCGCCTCTCATCCAAAAGGCTTCTTCAGTTCCTAGAAGTCCAGTTGCTTCACTAAGCACTTAGATGTATTCAGTATACTGAAAATAAAATCCATTCAGGGCAATCAGCAGGCTTTGCACACCAGCAGAAATCATGTAACTCCTTTAAGATAGTCTAACATGATGAATTGTATTTTATAGGCATTCATCTTTTAATTTAAACCAAAACTTTGGTGGTTTGGTGGTTTTTGAATCAAATCTCTTTGTGTATCTAGTCAGATAATGAGAACACTACCTGTCCACTGACTGGGGCAGTATGAGCTCATCCAAATCGTGCATGGCCACATATCTGGACCGGTACATGTATCTGTAGATACAGTCATTGAGAGCAGGGATCTGGCCGAAGTATTGCAGGTCACCAGGATGACTTTTAGGCTTCCAGCCCCGAGACACGTTCAGATAATCAGACATGGACCAGGGAATCACCTCCATAAACCCTGGAGGCAGTGGAAGGAAAACAATATTTAGATACATACTGTGCGGCACTTACATAACCAAAGGTTTTTGTCTCCATTTTTTTCCCAGCTTGCCAGCAGACTTTTCTTTTGACCTTGATTTTCTCAGTTACCAAATCAAAGAGAGAAAAGTGTCTTTTTTTTAAATTCCAGGTCTCAAGGAAACAAAACTAGAAAACTTGAAAGGAAATGTGGAGTTTTGACATACACCATAGATAGACAGATAGACAGATCACATCGGTATTATCAGGCCTGTTTTTCCAAACTTTTCTGAATAAGAGTCCTGTCTGTACCGTGTGGCCATCTGCTGGACAAATAATAGCTGATTTGGTAATAAGAGAGAAATCATTAATGATCTGTCTTTAAGAGATGAGTAACTTTTCTTCATTTATCAATTCAGACAGCATGTCCTGATAAAATCAGCTTCTTTTTATTTAAAATAAATTATGAAAATCTTGAATGTTTTAAATTAATTTCAGTGGGAATAAGTTCATTACTCCTGTATTCCTTGAGGTTTTAAGTCATTTCTGCAAAACTGTTTGAAACCATTTTGCCAGTCCTCTCTGAATCCACCCCTCTAGGTTGGATTGTATTGCAAAATCCAGGTCCAGATCTTCAGGATCAAAAATGTCATGATCTCTAATAAAAAAAAAAAAACAACCTATTTTCAGATTTAATCCAATCAGATCATTTTTATCCTGGAGGATAATGAAAAAAACTGGCCTTATGTTTAATTCATATTACAATTTAATGATTTCTTTGGTAAATTAAGTTGTTATCACATATGTAAGAGGATGTGGCATGGATAAAAAACAAAGGGAATATAAGTGAGGTGACTCAGTGGTTAGCACTGTAGCCTCACAGTTACAAGGTCCAGGGTTCGATTCTCATCGTATGTCAAACAGCCTGTCTCCAGGCAAGAGTTACCCAGCAGAGAAGATTGTACAGAAGGCAAAGGATGAATATATGACAGTTCACTTTATCACTGATACTGTCAAACAGAAAAGAGACCACATACACCAGAGGTTGGCATTAAAACTCCCTATGGAGGTCCTGAGTATCTGAATCCATTGAACAGGCGCCTCAAGCCCAACACATGAGCAAGGTTCAGCAGTTTGCGATCACAGGCCAGGAACACCAACAGGGTAAAGGAGTTGACTTTGAGGCAAAAAGGAAACTGTAAGGCACTGAAACACCAAAAACATGGCGGACAGGGAACGTACCCAGCCCAGATATGGACATCTTTGCCAAGGGATTAAACTTTGCCCGTAGCACCCCAACATGTATCTGTGGTGGGCCTTGTCATAGCCACAGAATCAGCTATCAGGTCCAACAACACATCTGAAGCTGAGGCAGAACAAGTCAGCGTGAACGTACTGTCAGTCCTAGCCAGTATTAAAGCCCCCTGTTTCAACCTTACCATCCGGGAGAGGACTAGAACATCACCATCCTGCCAGCAGATTAAGGGAGATAAAGAGGGATCCCAGAAGCAGATGCAGTAAAAAAACTACAGAATGCTAAACAGAACTGGAAAGGGACCAAGCCCCTAATTGGGCGTTGTACCACTGTCTCTACCCCAGGGAATCCACCACTTTACACCTATATGGACTCCCCAAGATACATAAGGAAGGAGCACTTCTTAGGACGATTGTCAGCAGCATTAACTCAGTGACTTACAACAAATAAATACCGAGCAAATACCGAGCCACTGTTCTAGCCCTCTTGGTTGGTGAGGGGACAGGGGGAACAGCACAGGTATGCTTTCTACGTGGACTGCATCAGAAAAACCACCTGCAGAGATGCATTCTACATACAGAAACAAGGCTGTGTCATGGGTCCACTGGGCTATCCTGTTGAAGCCAGCCTGTACATGGGGAACTGGGAAGAGTTTTGGACAGTTTCCAAAGAACAGCTCCTAGATATTTAGATGATACTTGTGTAAAGATCAATGCCACGAGCTACGCAAACAACTGGCCATTTTGGATTATGCAGTGTTCATTAAAGATGATGGAAACTTGAATATTGAGGTTTATAAGAAACCCACTCCAGTACAACACAACATGGGGGCTGCTAGGACTCTACATCATCAAGCTGAAAATGTGCCGATCAACTCCGAGTCCAAGGACAAGCAAGGCAAACGTCTCAGGGAAGCCTTGAAATCTTGTAGTTGTCCAGACTGGACATTTGTCGTAACAGCAATAATAAGGTCTCACAGCCGCAACAGACAGACCTGAAGGAGAAGCAGAGCAAATGCAACAACATCACCCTGTTTACGCTTGGTTTTCAAATCCGTCTTGGTGACCCGAACACAAGTGGACAGTCGAGAAACTTTGCTGTTCACACCTGTCTCTACCATGCGCCTCCAAAGTGTCTTAAATCAGGTGAGGGAGGGGCCTTAACCCTAACCGAGTTGATGGACATCTCAACAGAGAAGAGAGTCACTTGAACTACAGACTGAACCATGTGTGAATGACAGTGGAGTGTGCCTTGGGACGGCTGAAGGGGAGACAGAGGTGTTTACTGAAGAAATTGGAAGTTGACATCTTGAAGGCCCCCACTACTGTGAGTAGTTGCTATATTCTGCACAATTTATGTGCATTGCAAGGAGATGACTTTTTGGATGCTTGGTGGCAGGGCATTGAGGATCCAGCAGAGGTTAATGCACCTGATGTTCCAACAGCTGAGAGAGAACAACCACTTGTTGTGAGATTAGTATTGATTATCAGCAATTTCAGGCTTTACTGCCGTGAACATTTGTTGGCTTTGAGTTTACATCAATCACTTGTCCTTCATTTGACATTTTCATTTATAATAAAGCAGTACTCTGAGAAATTTGTCCAATTGCTAGTAAAGAGCATATAAAAACTGATTTTACCAATGTGTATGGGAAAGTAAATTAACCAACTTCTGCCCGTAGCTAATCCTAAAACTGCCTAGACAGAGCTTAAAACTATAATCTCTCTCTCTCTTTCTCTCTCTCTCTCTCACTCACACACACACACACACACACACACACACACACACACACACACACACACACACACACACATACTCCACCTTTCTTTATGTAGTAGTCCAGTAGCCGCTGTGTGTCTGAGCTGCAGTTGGTTTTGT
>OMLF01048707.1:17761-29371 GCA_900302615.1 Holocentrus rufus | reverse complement strand
ATATGAAAGTGGTTGTTTCTCAATAAACTCATAATAATTAGGTACAAAGACATATACATTTGGTTTATGGTTTTCTTAAACATACATAGTCATAAACTATCATTGAAAGGAAAATAATATGCAGACTGACTTATTAAGTTCCTAATCCACACTCAAACCAATAATCTAAACTCTGAACCAACATATGCTTCTATAAACATTCTGCCACCTTACCATATCTTTTGACTTACTTTTCCAAATGCAAATAATAATGAAAATATTTGGCCATAATAAATCGGCACAAAGTGCCTCATCTGCCAAATATGGTGTTTGAATGCCTCTACACTCCTGGTTCTGACACAGTTTCCCTTTAAAAAAGGAGCTTGGTGGTTTTCAAAGTCAATTCTGGGTCCACAGCTTCAAACTCCACCCCATATTTACTCAAGATTCATGGGTGTTTCATCATTCACAATGCATACAGTTTTAAATAAAACAGTGTCCTATATGGTATTGCTCAAGGGAAGATTGAATGTTTTGGAATGGTAATGTGCTGAAATTCACAGAGCAATGATGTACTGACTGCAGGCTGAGCCCCATTACTTATTATTTAACCACGCCATTACCACTACTTCTCACATCTACACGTGAACCATGGGAGCTGGATGATGTGGCCTTTCACCTTGGGTCAAAAAATTGACTTCATGAAAGCTAAACCTTTAAAAATGTTCAAAAATCAATGTATTGTACAGATCCTGTCTTGTGCCATGCAGAAACAGTAAGAAAAAAAAATCAGCTGTGTAACCTTTTGCTTCAATCTTTCCACTCCACATGTGTAATGAACCACTATCGGAGACCTTATGGTATGCAGAGCTTCAATAAAGTCAGCAAGGGTTCTAAAGGCCAACATCAGTGTTCATACATGTTACCAGTATCCATGTGCATTGAGTCCTCTTGATATTACACACTCCCATCATTTCAGATCATTTATATGTACAGCTAGCCAGTACACAGTGAGCAGCAGACCTCGCCTACATACATATAATGTCCTACTCTTCAGTCTTGACCATGGGTGCCCATGCGCATGGGAAAAGTGCAGAGGTCACAGAGTCAGAGATTTAATATGCAATTGGACAGCCTAAATTAATAAATAAATAAATAAATAATGACATAATTTAAAAAAATAAATAATGAACAGGGATGTACTTTATTGTGTAGTACCTCAAGTTTTAAGCTTTGCAGCAACTTCTGCAAAGGGGTTGTGATGATAGTGGGGTCCTGTCTTCATTGGCTTGGCAAGTGAAAATGCTCCATATTTTGCTTGTGCCACAAGTTTGGTCATATTTGTTTCCTCGTGTATGTGCTTTTTATCCGGTCATTAATCAGTCAACATACAGAAACAAATCACGATCGCAGACAACGTTCATATTATCAATATGTAACACAAACTACAAAGGATCCAAGACGCTGTCTTGGGGAACTCCACTTGTCACAGCCTGTAATGAGTTTTCTATCAACTGTGACAACAGCTGGGACCTGGCTGGCTCTGAGAATTGTCTGACTTAGGTGTCATCATACTGTTGCCCCAGAATAATTATTGTTTAATGGATGTGCATGTTAATCTATAGATTATCTCAGATGTAAGATATGTAGCCTCTAACTGGCCAATACTCCATTCTGGATTTGATGTATTCTTTTATCCGATGAGAATATGCACAGTTGCTCTGTGCATGCAACAAAATTATTTAATTTGTCGTACCCGAATTGGCAGAAGACTCAGATTTCCTCAAACCAGGGAAAAATCATTATCTATTAAATCACAGGCCAGTTGAAACAACTCTGAGATTGAAATTGGCAAGGACAGAGATTAGAACTGGTGTTCCTGGGTCATCTCATCTCAACCAGGGGGAGTATACTGTTTCCATATTCAAATATTCATAAAAACTATATGCAGATGTGAGTCCACACTGACATAGCCCTGCAGGTGGCTTGTCATGCATTCATACCATCAACATATATCAATGTGACATAGGTAGTCCTATAGGAGGTCATAAAATATACACTGCACAAGTCCATTCCATGTCTTTAACTGCTCTAATCTGCAAGTATACACCCTCTGGAGGTGATGTTGAAGTGTAATTTCAGCATGCAGAACACATATGCTGAACATTTAAAAAATGTGGCACCCATTCAGCACACATCATATTCAACACACTTCAGCTGTCGCCCACATACATACAGTATGTCTGTGTGTCATGTCACAACACTGGCCATGAGTACTTGGAGTTGACACAGATGACAAAGAGCCAGGGAGGGAGGCCAGCCCTGCTTTGGCTGAATCCTTTCCCTCCAGCTAGTGTCTCTAGTTGCATGGACAAGGAGAGGTTTGATAGTGTAACTGAATCCTGTGGACCTCCACTGCTCATCACAGTTCAGATGGCGAGAAAGAAGAGCATGAAATATGTATGCCTCTGTTGTTGATGTTGCAAGGAGACCTTCAGAAATACCAAACAGTGGAGCTCTACTGTCAAACATATCAGTGTAGTGATAAGGACCAGGCCTGTGGAAGCAGATGCAGTGAAGTGAATACATCTGCAAGGTGTTTAGTTTTCGCAACACGTCTACTTGCTGAGAAACTTTTGTACAGTACACATATGACCTACTGCAGACCCATGTTATGTTAATATGAGTACATTTATGCACACAATGTGTATGCAAGCTTTTATCCTTTGCATTTTGTGTCATACTGTTATTCCTCGCGTTGCTAAACACAGCATAAAAGAACATTTTATGTTATTTAAATAATTGAGTATGTTAATAAAATTCCTTTTCATTTATTCTTAATTATATTGTATTCCTCAAACCTATTATTACTTGCTCTTGCAATGGCCCAATGTTTTGAGGAGGATTAGAGATGTTTCATAAAATCTAATCTACTGTGGTCTAGTCTAATCTAATCTAATCTAATCTTGTGTAATCTAATCTAATTTTATCCCATCTGCAATTTCCTTTCATGTCTCAGTGACTCTGTAGCCTGTGCAGCAGTCTGTTTCACTGCATAAAGAAAGAGAAAAAGTCCCAATGCTCATTTCTGTTCCACATGCACACAGAAATCAGCGTAAAAAAAAACTTTGATGAATGTGCACTTTTTACAAGGACAAACACAATAAAGTTGACAAGATGAATTTGATTTCATCAAGGCAGGTGTTTCTTTAATCAAGGTAAAACCACAGTCCTATTTGTCATAGTTGGCAGCAGTCTCTCACATTGAAGGTTAGCATGCAGACCAACATGGCGCACCATTGCTCAATTCAGAACAAAATCAACCTTATTACTGACCTGCAAGCAGTCTTCGTCAGAGTTTTTGATTATGCTGATCACTCAGAGAGTGAGAGGGGAAATACCATCTTACAAGTCTGAGTCAATGACAATGTTGTGATCAACACACACACACACAACAGCTGGTTAGGATTCAGTAGCATTTATCTTAAGCAGACTGAAAGCATGCAGATAGATACCTAAGGCAGAAAGCATTTTAGATTTTCATTTGACTGATACCGTGAAACCCTCGCATAACATGATCCTTGGCACATTTTTCTGCTTGATGGAGAAAATGTAAAACGAACATTGGATTTCCTTGGATTTATTTTGTTACATAATGAAAATAATGCAATTAAATCACACTGAATTCAAGTTTCTATCAAGGTCTGTGGGTTGATTAAAGTGGGTACCATTTAGACTGAACTGACAAAAAATGTGCAATAAGGAAACAATTTGGTGATTGAGTCTACATGGTTCTCATTACTGGTCCACACTGATAGACTGCATGTTTATTTGTTGTCAGTTGAGTCTAAAAGGTACTGATGTTTCATCCTAACACTGAGGCTATGATAGGTTTGTTTTTGTTTTTTTTTGTTTTTTGTTTTTGATGCACTGTGCTGAGACTTGCCTCATTCAGACAGAATCAACTGACTGTTTGATTTGACAGGCGGAGGTCTGAAATTTGGCAAGATACAAAGTGAATTTAGAGGATGATGCATTATTCATGTCTGCCCTGTACAGAAAGCACAATCTTTTGATCTCCACTTATAAATTGATTTATAACATGATGAACTACGACATTAATCAATCAGCCAATATCTTTTTTTGGTAACATACTTAATGGAGGTAAAACAAAGACGATAGAAACAAAGAATAGAAACATGCTATAGATTAAGATTACTAAAATATAAAATCGTCATGACATTAAAAGACACATGAAAGTTTTGAAAAGTTTGTTAAAATGAATATGCATAGTGCATTACATTAAGAAAAAATCCTGTAAAGGTGCGGCTTCATTTGACTTTCCAATGTCCGTTTTGTCAGCAGATATCACCCAGGTGCACAATGAATGAAGCTTCGAGTAATGAACCATTTTTAAATGCGATGTTTCAAAAGGGCTCAAAGCTTCGTTTCACCATGGCTAATAAAATGTCCTCACTTCAATCAACCCTCTGCAGTCCTGCATAGCGCACCTTTAAACTCCACCTTGAATGTCTGTGAAATGGAAAACCCCATGTTGAAGTCCATCATTGACCCTGCTGCACAAGTGCCACTTTTTTCCTCATTTCTGACATGTACAAAGTGGATTTTAATGACTGAATGACTCTTCTTGAGCGTTTCTTCACATCTGTCTACACTGTATTTACTTCATGTGGAAACCACTGCATCAGATCCCGGCTTCAACCAGCTACCTTTCGCAGCACAGGTGCCATCAGATTCATAATGCAAGTGAAGTGCACTGATATGTTGACACCATCCAGGCTAGTGATTACTGCATTACCTGCTGTGCAATTAGGAAGTCATTTTCTTTCACACAGCCGTCTGAGACACCGCAGAGATCAGAGTGCAGGGTCAGCTATATTTGGCACGCCTAGCAGATAAGTCTTTCTTGCTCAGGGTCATTTGGAAATGGATGTGCACTGGCTGTTTGCAGGTATTGAACCTATAACCTTGCTGTCAGGGGTTGGCCTCTGTAACCACCAGACGCCCTCTTAGCACTCATAATTATTGACCTCACACGTAATTGTGTATTTGAGATGTCCACAAGTATTGGTAGAATAACCAACACAGCAGATCTGAGTCCATTAACCCCACCCTCCTCCCCCCTCCCCAACACATAATGGGATGTATCTGCACCAATCCACTGACACCTACTTTTATGTGTGTGAAAGCAGAAAATGGAAGATGAAGATTAAAAAAAACAAGCCTGTAATGTATTAGAACAAGTGAGGAATTGCTGTGTTGTTGTTATATGGTCTTAGTTAAATTTTATGAGCCCCACCCTCACCATTACACATGTGGTTTTAAGCTGCAAACTATAGTAAGAAAAGAGAGGAGGATGAGCTCTTTGGATTTGAATTTCAGTCCACTTGAAGGAAGCAAGCTTCTGCATCAAATAATCAGAGGTAGAAGTACAGTTTTTAAATCCATCCATTAGAGAGAACAAATGTGACAGGCTTTCTATACAGGGTTCCCACACATTTTCACAGACAAAATTTCAAAAAATATTTTAAGGACCCATAACAAAATTTCGATGACCATTCACAACTGATAAGATCATGAAAAGAAATGAAATTTAAGGAGCATAAATTAAAATTTAAGGAACATAGTCACGCATCGATGCATGTTATGTTATGCCAACAGCTACAGAAAGGTGGACATTCACATCAAATTGTTATGTGGAAGATTATCCATGGAAAATTACTTTAAGTAATTTCCTTTACAGAGTACAACAATAAATTCCATGACTCTTCCAATACTTTCAATGATTTTACTTAATTTCATGACTTTTCTAGGTTTCCCATGCCCATGGGTATACATGTCTATAAGCATCAGAAGAGTCCATCATACATTAACAAATTGTGGATCCTTTCACACTGAGCCATCAGTCCTCAGAGATTTGTGCTCTTGACCTTTTAAAAAACTGCATGGAAAAGACAAGGTCATTGTTTCTAAAAAGAAACTCGGTAACTTCTACTTTGAGTACATTTTTAATGAGCTACTTTTTACTTTACCTAGTAAAAATAAATTACACTTAAGTGTACTTAAAATATAAAAGAACAGTAATAAATGTCTTTAAACCAATCAATAAGCTGATTTTAAGTAAATGAGGAATATGATTTGAAAAGTATACTTATAAGTATAATATACTACTGCAAGTATATTAAAAAGTCCCAGTAAAGTGCACTCAGTACATCTAAAGTACATATTATATACTGTTTATGCTTAAATATATTAAGTATAAAAAAGCATATAAAAAATAAAGCCCTTTGAGCATATTAACCTTTAGTGCTCACACAAGTACACTTAGTACACTCACAGAAAGTGTATTAAAATATATAATTATTTTACATGGGTTTACTTAAATAGATTTTGACATTAGTACTTTTACTTCTTCTTAAGTAAAATATCAACAAAGTAACAATATTTCTACTTAAGTAGCAATTTCAACTACTCTTTCCACCACTGCAGATTATGTATGTTTGCTGTATCTCAAATTTTGCTTTGCTCTAACCGGCAGCAGGCAGTCTCCCACATAAGGCCGAGTTCAACTGAATATGCATTGTAGAATGTCAAAGATCACTGCTGCGGTGGAAGCTGTCGGTGCTAGTTAAGGCTGGTTGGAAGGTCTAAGCTGGCTGATCGGAGACTGTGCAGGGTGTGTGCGGGGGTGGAGGGGTGGGCGGAGGGTACCAGTGGTGAAGTTCACAAAGGTAGCAGTGTGGGACTTCACAGGTGATGAGTAATAGGTTGAAGTTGGCCCGGTGTTTGGCTCAGGAGCGATGGTGCAGCAGTAAATGAAAATAGGTGGGCCGACTGCAGCATGACTTCCACTCAGTGACCATCATGAACCATCACAACCACCAATATATATACTCCCCCCCCATCAAAGGCCTGTATTCTCATATGATTTGTTTCAGTTTAAGACTACTGAAAATGACGCATGCTGTGAATTTCTGTCAGAAAGATTCCTGTTAGTCTAAAGAAAAAAAAAAGGTGGGTAAACTCTATTTCACAAATAAAAAGGTGTGTAAATTGAGTTTGGGTGGATTTACCCCTCCACAATATCCCTGGCTGAGAGCTAGCAGAGGTTCGGTGGGACCTGAGGGACGTGGTCTCTGGGCAGCAAGACGGGGACTGGGGGAGATGAGATTGAGAGGAGGGTCAGGTGAAGGTAGCCAGTTGCTGAGGAATTCAATTCCTGAAAGCCACGAGACAAATTTTTTTAGCCGGGACACTGACAATATTCATTATCCAATAAAAGGCTGTCCGAAAATTTCTGCCTGTGCTTGATTCTGACTGGGAGCGTGTCTTATGCATACTGAGTGGGAAAACCCTGAGAAGCCAGAACCACTCTTCTTTAGACTAGAGTGTCTGCCCTCCCCTGCCTTTCCTCATCCTCAGACATAATTTAACAAAAGAATAGGATGGAGAGTCTGCCGCTGTTCGTTGCTTTCTGGAGGGATAATTAGACGCGAGAATAAACTAGAAGGACTGATATAGCTCAGTTAGCAAACAAAAGCGGGAAGGAGGGTGGGGGCGAGGTCTGAGTCTGGTGTTATATTTCATATTCATGATTCAATTGAAACGGGTTTGGCTTGGCCCCCCTCAGGGCTCTATTACAGTATACCCAGACAAACTGCGCAGGGTCCCACACACTCTTCCCTCACCAAAAAATATAACAGAGTGCTATGGCCGTTTTGGCCTGTAGGGGGCAATTTAGTAGCATGGCATCACTCACAAACCACCAGAGGAGAGGGGGATACTTTCTTGTGTGTATGCCTGTGTGCACATGCATGGAGTCGGTGGTCGAGGATGACGGCTGGAGTTGCTCCGTCCCATTCACAATCAGTTCAGGAAGTGGAATTTCCTTTAAAGTCCAGATATTGAACAGTTTTCGGCATGAAAAGGTTGCAGCCTAATAGGAAATAATTAAGGATGTATGCTCTGTCATCAACAAATTAATTGCTGCCTCAATTTACATTTTGAATTGAATGAAGTAACACTTAATCTACTCCAGTGTGTGTGTGTGTGCGTGTGTATGTGTGTGTGTGCGTGCAACTCTTTCTCTTCTCGGTACAATGCCATGTGCTGAGGATTAGCAGCAGTGCTTTTGCCTGGTGTTTTAATTGAAAGGCCCATGGAAAACCAAGTGCTCTAGATCCTAATAACACACACTTAACCCAATGAAACGGAATTCAGTCGGTGACGCGCGCTCTGCTTTGATGAAAGTGAAATATGGGCTGGAGTTACTGTATGGGAGCTGCACGGCAGGAGGCCGCATCGTCCCGGCACCGATGCCAGCCCAGCTGCAGCGACAAAGGCGGCAGTGACGAAATGTGGCTATAGTCAAACAGATTTTATCACCACGCTCGCAGGAACCCACTGGGATCATTATGCTTTCTTGCTCGCATGCTTATCTGTGGCTAAGATGAACTAACAGAATTATGTATACATGTTACCTAGAAAACAAGCCCCCAGTGCAGGACCTTGAGTTTGCTAAGATATGTTAATCATAATGTTTCGCCTCCGTGTGCAGGCTGAATCAGCTACCCTCCACAGAGTGTTTACAAGAAGACTGGAGAAAAAGGATTTTGTGCTGTTTTGAGCACACGTGGCATAGGCCTAATTTTTTCTAGATTTTCTTCTGCCTGTATCATCTTCTCGCCTTACGGTTGAATAGGTCGCTTAACAAACTCATACTCAGGTAATTTCTCACTTCATGCTCTTTCGCAAATCGTATGGAAACAGCGAGAAACACATCTCAAAAGTTTTGTGGAAATGCAAGTCAGATGGTCTCAGCACCTGACACAGACAGCAACAACAATGGCCCTTTTTCACAGAAGCCATTTTGACATGAAAAAGTAGGGCAAGCACAGGTGTTACTAATGACATTAATGAAGGTTCTGTTTCAACAGAGCCAGGGTCCTGCTACTGTTCATTCTGGCTCACTGGAAAGACTCTGCTACACTTAAATGGACAATAACCTTCATTAATATCATTAGTAACACCTGTGTTTACCCACTATTTCATGTCAAAATGGCTCCTGAGAAAAAGGTCTACAAAATAGCAGCAGCAATAGCAGCAACAACAGAAAAACACAGTTTCATCATCCTTGCAGCACCCTGACCTCACATTGTCATCACACTGGCCCTCCCTGGTTGTTGAATCCAATCCAAACCAAAAACCAAAAGGTTACCACATTAATATATCTTGATCAGCTGTTAAATGTTCAGATTTATGCTGATAAAGGAGGCTGACTGAAGCAGTGGTAGCAGCATTCGCGTGTTTGCTGCAGCCCCTCACGCTTGGGGACAGCAGGGTGGATGAGTGGTGAAAGAGACCGTCAATCACCGCCTGATAGGGGCTCAAGCCCCCTGCTGAAGTTTCCTCGGGCAAAAAAGGCACCAAATCCCGACCAGCTCCAGGGATGCAGCTCTGTAGCTGACCTCTGACCTCCATGCGGATAGCGGTGAGAGAAAAGAGAATCTCTCAGTGAGGATCAAAAAGAGTTTCTCATCATTTTTATTATCAAAGCTGCACTAGATGAGATAAAATATAAAAATAGAATCTAAAAATATATAAAAATAGAACTTTATTATCATCATCTAAATCACAATACATTTTTAAAATTTTCACAGCAGCCATTTTGACAGTAAATAGCAGGTAAACACAGGTGTTACTAATGACATTACTGAGGGATCTGTTCCGTTTAAGTGTAGCAGAGTGTTTTCAGTGAGCCAGCATGAACAATAGCAGGACTCTGGCTCTGTTAAATGGAACTGAACCTTGCTTAATATCATTAGTAACACCTGTGTTTACCTGCTATATCATGACAAAATGACGGCTGTGAAAAAAGTGCATTGGAGCTGCCACAGGGAAAATAATCCCAACTAGTTTAGACATTGTGGATTTGTCAGGTTTGCCCAAATGAAAAGCTGATGTCCACAGAAGAAGCGACAAATCAAAACTTGAAAGTGAAATACAAAAAAGGTGAATAGTAATGGCTTTGTGTGGGCTTTGACGTTCAAACAGTAGTCCCTCGCTGCCATTTGACGCTGTCAATGTGCTAAAATGCCTATTTTGGATTTAAAGGAACAGTTCACCCAAAATACAAAAAGTTTCCCTTTGCGCAGTCCATCCATCCGGATAGTTTCTGTGCGGTTTGGTGAAGTTTACAGTCTGCTGTGATCCTCACTGTCTCCCTTCAGGGAGCTGGATGGGTATTCATCTATGGATGAATACCCATGAAAGACTCAACAGGAAAACTCAACATGAAAAACTCAGCAACTCAAAGCAAATATATACTCGTTAGGGGTGGATGGACACGGTTTGCTGGTGTTCTTCAGCAGGAAATAGTTCCCAACAAAACTCTTCACTCCCAAGGGTAGTGGATCATGTCCGGCAGCCATGTCATTGTATTTGGAAAAAGCTGTTACTGTAATTTCTGACAGTTTGAGCTCCATAAAAGAATACCTATCCAGCTTCATTGTACTGGGGTGAAGGGAGACAGGAAACTTCGCCAAATCACACAGAAACTATCTGAATGGATAGACTGCACTAGGGACAAGTGGGAAAATATCCTCATTTTTATGCTTTGGATGAACTGTTCCTTTAAGTATCTGGACAGCACATGAGTAGCAGTCGTTACTCTGGAACTTGGAGAAACTTGGAGGCATGATGCAATATGAAGTCAGATTTAATGCAAAATGCCAACGTGGACTTTCTGCAGGCCATGTCCTAACACCGAGAAGCAATAAGCTTCTTGACTTCATAAAGTTTCTATTGGATACTTTCCCGACACCAAATAATAATGATGGTGAAACTTTATGTTTAAATCCTGAATACATCTGAATATATTTGTAGTAGGTGTCTGTTTTCAATGTGAACTGCTGCCTTGCCACCTCCATCTGCTACATAAGAGTACACATACCTGACACACTCATACTCAGCTTATCTTGCAACACAGTGTGGGATGGGAGGAAACGGTATGTGTGTGTGTGTGTGTGTGTGTGTGCTGTGAAAACTTCTGAACTGTGGCGCTCATGCACACACACATGCAGTCACACATTTAGACATGCTCCAGCTACTGTACATGGTGAGCTTGTAAGTTTGAAGCTGTTAGGCTTTTCTTCTGCAGCACACACATATACACACACACACACACACACACACACACACACACACACACACACACATACAGACTCAGCGCCCCCAGGGTAGAGAGCTAATTCTTCCCTTTTATTCAATAATGCAGGAGGAGGAGAGGGATATTGTCTCTGATTTTGTTGAAACAGGAAGCTACTGACTTGCAGCGGTGCCAAAAAACAGGACAGCACAGTAGCCTACTGTAAGCCATAAATAGACAGTAACATTCAAAAAGGAGTTTATGTAAATGGGATTTTTTCACATAAAGGACGTCTCTCCTGAGCTGCAACGACCAGTATTTTACAAAGGGTTATGGGTTGGTTTGAACCAATGCATGCCAAAACGATGGATATATGTATAGTTGACACTTTTCCCCTGGGGGAGAGAGAGAGAGAGAGAGAGAGAGAGAGAGAGAGAGAGAGAGAGAGAGAGAGAGAGAGACAT
>OMLF01048707.1:0-17738 GCA_900302615.1 Holocentrus rufus | reverse complement strand
GCTAAAATGATGGATGATGAAGTGTTGCAATGAACTGGGCTGGAGTGGCTTATGGCATCCGCATACACACGCAGGCACACACATGAACACACATACACACACACACACACACACAAGCACACACACACGCACGCACACACAGTTGAGATCTAGCCATCAGGGCTGTCATCCCTCTTCATTTGCTCTGTGGACCACGAGAACTTGCTTTATGTAACCACTGCGCACACACAGACATACAGACACACACACACAAACGTCATCATAATCGTCTATCTCATCGTATTTCCATGTGACTAATCCATTATACTATGTTCCTTAACTTCAGCAGTTTTTCATCCGTGACCATCTCAATCTTTAGCAACAATAACCCTGCTGGAGCGTGAAGTCTTCGCCATATGAGCTGTAATTAAAATAGTTAAAGACCCAAGCTGCGGTCCCAAAGTTACTTAACACGTGGGCAAAAGGTTTCCTTCTCGGTTTAATTAGCGGGGCTGTTGGAACAAAGTTTTGACAGTTCAGCACAAGTTTTTAATCTATTCAGCTGCTGCAAAGAGTGGATTTGTGTCACCGACGTCCGCCAACATTACAGCAAAACAAGAAAATGGTAATCAGGACAAAACAAAATGAACACTTATGAGCTTACATTTGCTCAAAAAAGCCAATTTTTCACTTACAAGTGAAACAGAAAAAGAATGTGGCAGCACATCCACGTGGACGTGCTTAAAAAAAGTATAGAATCACAGGCCCAGACATGACAGAGATGGGTGCATCGAGGCCTGACTTGGCAATATTTTCGGCTACGAAACACACTGAGTGCTGATTATGAGAAAAGGGCTGCAAAAATATCTTATTATATTATGCAAAATGGATTGAAACGGCCGTGAAATGATGTTCGAACATATTTAAAGTGTGACCGGGTGAGAGCTGATGCGCTGGCATACAGAAATTTTGTTCATGCGGCGGTACACAAACTAAATTTTCTATTGTTTTTTTTCTCTTTGTCTCCTGACTCGGCATTGACCCAAGTTAGTCTGAGCAACCGTGCTTTACCAGAACAATGCCTTACCACAACCTCAATCATACCTAAGAGATTCTCACTACAGCCAATCTTCCTCTTTTCATCGCTTAACAGGCACACTGGTAAATCCTGTTCAAGTAATTTTGACAGTAATATTTTCCCACTCTGTTCAGTCAGTTTAAACCAGTGACAAGTCACCATTTTTCCGACCAACGCTCCTTTCTACATGTAGAGTGAGGTACACATTTTAACGTTTTGGGAGTTTGACCCATTGGTTGTTTACCTAACTGGTTCCCCACCTGTCAGTCCTTCCCCACCTGTAGGTCGCCAAACCTTCAAACTTTAAAGCTTCAAACACCAAACTTTAAAAAGTATCACAGGATAAGGGCACGGTGAAGACCTGAACAGACGTAATCCACACATTATCCAATGTAGGAAAATAAAACTTTTGTTACTGCTAAGTTGGTATTGTTTTTTTTTTTAACTTTGGAAAACAAAATTATTACAAAATTGGTGAATTCTATTACAAATCACAATTGCAAAAACTTTATCTGACTTTGCTCGGTTCTTGTGTAAAGTTACACTTAAAGTGTAAGAAAACACTGCCATTAAAAGCACTGTTTCTATTGAATTTTAAGCCTATTATACCAATCCCCTAAACAAACCTGGCAGGTTTAGATGCATGCCATTAAAATTAACTAACCATCCAGCCTTAGAGCTGCAGCAAGTTCTCATTTTCTCACTTTTGGGCTAATTGTAATCGCTTTTCATTACTGATGATAGCCTCTTTTTTTCTTAACAATATCTGGTTTAAAGGCTGTATTCGACAACAAGTTAAATTTCTCATAAATGCTGTGTTGTGGAAGAGTGAAGAACATCTTGCACATAACAACTTCATGCAAAATGTGAATTCTCAGAAGAGTTTCAGTAGGGTGTTGGATAAAAATAGCTTAATGACACAGTTGGCCAGATTCCTTGCATCTGTAGGACATCCCATCTATCACAAGCTTTAATTTGCTTATGTTCCTTCATGGAGTGGTAAATATAATTCCATGTTTTGCAAATTTGTTATACTCTTGATGAGCTCATCAGGACAACAACGGTTCATCATTAAGTGAATTTTTTTCATTGAGCAATACACTTAAACCAGTGACGAACGCTTACCAAATTTTGTACCGAATCATATTCAAAAATAAATAATGCTCTCTGATAAATGATGATGTCACATTTCTTGTGGAATTCATTAAACACCATCAACAAATGTGATGGCAGCAGTGAGATTTTGATATAAACTTTAATGATGAAGCCAATAGAAAAAAAGCTAAGCAGTGTATTAAGTAGCTTTGATTTTGAACAAATTGTTGAGGGACCTACAATGATTACTAGTTCCCTGGAAATTGGCTTGGTTTTCACAAATAAATAATGGTGAAATCTTATGTTTCTATTATGTATATTTATGTTTCTTTAAAAAGTATTTCCCCCATTTTCTAAGCAAGAGGGCTGGAATGAATGTCGGTAACAATTCAGTGGCAAACGTAAGTTGTTGTGCATCCTTCCAAACCTTTTTTACAGCTCTGGGTTGCTGCACAAAATCGTGTTGTTTGTTGGTCTTCATCGCCCCATTAATTTTTATTTGGAGGAACACATTCCCAGCGTTCTCCCAGCAGGGGGGAAGGAACTGATGGGCCAAACTTGGAGTATCTATTGCACTTGCATGAAGCATCAAATACAACTAAATTGTCAACTAAATTGTGTCAATGTTGTTTTTTTTTTTTTGCTTCAAAGACAAGCAAACAACTGACCCAAATGTTTTAGTGCTAGAGAAAAGGCTTTAAAATTAAGTTAATTTAAGTTTTGTTTATTCAAAAGGGACAGAGCACATTGATGAACATCTGAATAAAATACAAGATATTAACGTGCCAGAACTAGCAAGAATGCTAATTTAGTAGTCCCCAGTAGTCCCCAGGCAGGTAACACAAACAATGTAAGTAACATTATGCAAAAACAAATATAGAAATACATAAATAAAAAAGCCCAAAATACATCATACACACATCCAGTTAAAAGACATTGACATAATTTAGACATAGTTACTGATTTACAACTCAATTTCAAAAATCATATTAAAAAAAGTTGTGAATAGAACTAAATTGAATCTGGCAAACTTTAGACACATCAGAAATGATTTAACTAGCGAGGCCTCAATGATGCACATCAATGCTGTGATCTTTTTGCACATTAATTATTGCATTACCAGCTGGACCTAATGATGTAAGACAACAAGAACACCAGCTGAGATCCCCTACAAGCAACACATTGCTGTAAAAAATTAAGGAAATATATTTTAAATAGGGATGGCTTGATAAACCTTGCAGATATTGTAATTGTGTATAAAATCTTTCATGGATTCCCTCCCCCATTTACGTTTTGTTTATTAATGTGCATTGTCCCCCTAAATAAACTTGTAGGTGAAGTTTTATTTTTATGGCTACATTGTGTTTTAGAAAGACAGTGACAACTGGTCAGTGTTGACACTGAAAATAAATGCAAAACCCTATGATTTCTCCTTTGCTTATTATTTCATTCATATCATTTTGTCACCTTTGACAAGGGCATAACTAAATGTGTTATGTTTCTGAGAGAGCTCTAAACCCCTGTATGTTTGTGTGTGGCACACAATCAATCTACTTCCTGCTTTTCAAATCCACACTGTGGACTTATCTTTTGTTTGAAATGAAAATGAAACTAAACTCTTGTCACACACAGTGTTTACAGGCTATCTGCCTGCTTGCTTTGTCAAAACCACTTGCCATTAATTTGTCACTTGGCATACTGTTCACAGGAACAAGGATATCAAATGCTTACAAACTTTAATTTAATAATCCTTATGGACTGAAAGGAATAAAGTATGTGACTTTGTGTATTTGATATTTGTCATTATAATGAGAACTAAAAGAAGCAATCACATTAATATTTGGCACAAACACAACACACACACACACACACACACGTATCTCCATGTAATACCACAACACTTGCAACATCAAAAACACATAGCTCAGTAATGTGTCTTGATTGCAAATTAAAATGGACTCAGGTCAGGGAGCAGATTACAAAGCTGGCAAATCTACTGCTTTTAGACATGTGTGAAGACATTAGGGATGGTGATGGTTTTCCCAGTAAGACGTCCCAGCTGACTTTATAGATATTGCGCCAACTGTCCTTGATATCTCAGTTTTTTTGCTCCCTTGCTCCCTCGCTCTCTTTCTTGCTTTCTGTCTCTCCATGGGAAAGATATTTCTGTCACATGTCCTCATTAAATCATAGACTAGCTAGACTGTAACTTGAGAAAATTTCTTCAAAACATACACACACACACACACACACACACACACACACGCACGCACGCACGCACGCGATATCTTACATGAACGAGCTTGCAGTCCCTGTAACAGTACAGAGACAGAGTTTGCCTAATCCCTAGTTAATGAAAGGAAGAGAACGCCGGGTCCAACAAACTCTTACAGTTTGCCAGGCTTGTACAAATCCACTGTGAAATGAATACTATTTATGGGAAATGCCAATTCTATGATAAGTCTGGTGTTTCTCATCAAACGCTATCAGACACATTTACTTTTCAAAACTATTTTATAAAAACACTGAAGCCAAAATTAACAACTGGTGAATTAAATTTTTATGCAACAAAAAGAAAAGGGAATCTTAATTAACTGCTGTTCAACTTGGATTGACCTGCTTTCAACTGCAATGCAACCAATAAAGCAGAGAAAATTATATCAAATTGAACTGTTTTTCATTTGGTTATTAAAGAAACAGTGGATTCTACTGACAATAAACTCATACCAACGAGACACATTAGGGGCCCTATTTTCGTACAGGCGCACTGAGCAAAGTGCAGCCAGTCACTGGCGTAGTGACATTTTGGTGAGACCCAGTGATGTTTTTTCATCTCTTGGGCACATTTGGTATTTTGGTGCTGTGCTGTGAGCTGAGGTAGGAGGAGAGGTACAGTAGTGGGTGTATTGTTATCAGACCGGTGGTGCAGTGCAATTCTGGTGCCACGGTGCCAACGCACGCCTGCTTAGACCACGTCATCGGCATGGCGCACCCACGTTGTGTATTATTTTCATCACTTTAGATGGCACAGGTACATCCAACTGCATGTCTCTGAAATCATGAAACTCTTTATTGGCCTGCTGGCAAGGGTGGCCGTAAGAAATTGAAATCTTGAAATCTATTTGCCAGATTGCCATGAAATTTGGTTAGCACGTTTATGCTCCCGAACGGATGAACCCTGTCCATTTTGGAAACCTCATAACCTTTCCCTCTAGTGCCACCATGAGGCACAATTTTACTTTGAGCACAATATCTCAAAATCTATTGGACAGATTGCCATGTCATTTGGTGAGCACATTCACGCTCCCCAAAGAATGAACAATGTTGATTCTGGTGACCTGATGACTTTTCCTCTAGTGGCACCCTCATGCAAAAGGGCACCATTTCTCTTCTTTCTCCCACTTCTAGCATTCTATGGCTATTTCAAAAGCAACATAATGGTCTGGAAAAAAGTAATTAAATACATTGTCTTTTCTGCTAAGACCAGAGTTTCAATCACAGAGAAAGTGAACTGCTTTAACTGCTGTACGATTGAAGAAAGAGTATCTCACCGATGATTTTTAGTGTGGGCACTGTTCAGAATTAAACTCCTGCTGTCATAGATGACAATGATGATGATGATTGTTTTTGCTTACTGCAGTTTTTGTTGTATGTGTTGCTTTTGGTAGCTGCTGCTGTTGATATTTGAAAAAAAAAAAAAAAAGAAAGAACACGAATTCCAAGGGCACAGAAAAGTGACTGAGCAAAGCAAACATGAAAAGGACAGACAAAAGAGAAAATGTAATTTGGAAGTCTTTTACATTGTGTAGTCATAGTTCCTCATGGCGGCTCATTGGTACGAAGGACCAACTTGGGCAAAGAGAATTAACCTGTAGCGATAAGGGCCAGAGTTGTTGGAAGGAAAGCACAGCTTGGACAATACTGAGTTCACACAGTAACATATCAAAAGACAGCCCAGGATGTGTTATCCTTTGTACATGATGAACCTGGGAACACCAACTGCTCTTTACACACAGACCTTGTATCATACTGAGGGAGGTTTGGTAGGGGAACTGTGCTGGGGAAGAGGATGAGATGGGGGTTTTGGGCAAGCATCTATCCTTCACCCAGTCGTAAACCATTCTATTTATTATTACTATACAGTCAGTCATAGATGTACATAGTTAACAATAATCAAATCAAACATATTTCCTAACAGAGGAATAGCCATCACCTTTGACTTTAGGCCATTGTATAGTATATTGCTATTTGGTCTGTTATTTGCTATAATTTTACAGTTTTTCATTTTATGAAGAATAAGATATTCATCATAAAATGAAAAACCTTCAACTTTCAACTTCGCAATGCATATAATCTCTATATTAAGTCGACAGAGCACCCGTTGAATTGAACTGTATAGAACTGAGCATGAATCGAACTGAACAGAATTGAATTGAACAGAAAAGAACTGAGAGACCAAATGAGGCTCAGAAAGAAAGAAAGAGATAAAGGGACAAGGAGAGAAAGACAGACAGACAGTCGAGGCAAGTCCACACAGTGGGGATTTAATATTCAATATTTAACATTTAATGTGCATGTGAATATTCAGACCTCAGAATAATATTTGCTTGACAGTGCAAGTGCAAGTTGGCAGTTCAGCAGGGTGATGATGTGTAGGAGGGGCTTTATTTCTCTCTTATTCTATACAAAAAAGGATGGACTTGATTCATTTATTACATTTTGTACACATAAAGGTTGTGTGTGTATGTGTGTGTGTGTGTGTGTGTGCGTGTGTGTGTGTGTGTATGAATATATACTGTATATTGAAGCATGTATTACCTGCATTCTTATTGCCATTTCTTGCTTACTTATAAAGAGACCACATTTCAAACCTTGTTGACTTTATGTTGGAACAAACCAGCACAGCACCTGAAACAGGCTAAATCTAAAACACAAATTGACATGGGTTCCTGTTAACTCAGTGGACCGCCCAAATGTGATCAATGTTTGTGGAAACAATGGTTTAATGCACCTTTTGGGCAGCAGTGCATGTAAAGAGAGCTTTTTCTGAACTACAGATAGTTTGCACTTAATTCAGATATGTGTCTGGTAATACTTCTATGTAAAAATACACCTGTCACATCAGCCTAAATCACAAAGGGGAGGACTACAAAATACACAAGAAGGTACTCAGTGGAGCTCAAACCTCCACTAAGGTTGTAGGTGGAAACCACAGCCCTGTTTGTGATAAGCCCCGCCCCTTTAGGCAATTATGCTATCATAGGACACGCCCCTTTCAGCCAATTGGAGTGGAAAGGTAGTCAGTGCTGCCTCAACCCATGACCAACCTCCCGCTGGGTTCTCTTATGTGGATTGGAAACTACAGCCCTGTTTGTGCTAAACCCTGCACAAACCTCATGCCCCCTTGAAGCCCATTGCCCCGAAAAGTCACTTTTTTGTCAGCCCATGACCAAGTGTACTACCAAATTTTGTGAAAATCCATCCAGTACTTTTTGAGTTATCCTGCGGGCAGACAGGGGCGATCACATAAACCCCTGCCACAAGTTTCACCTCCTTGGTAAATATTTCAGAAATAGTCAATGTTATATCTCTGGATACTGACCTTCATACAGTTTTCAAACACCTATTTCATATAAAATTCATTGTTCCAGATCCACAATGTAATGCATCCTTATTTCTTACAGTATGGCAGTAGTTTAATGATGGGAGCATCCTAAAGCCTTTTCAGGCAGGACACACAAGTCATGCGTGCCACATCATCTGATAGTCCATTTGAGATGTCAACTCCTCTTTCTTCCCTGTGGTTACAAAGGGCCTCATGCTGCTGTTGATTGCTTGTGCTGCTTTCTCCCTCCACCATCCCAGCCCTCTCCTGTCTGGCTCTTTGCTAATATAGTTGCAATGGTATGTCTCTGTAGGCTTGTCGGTTGCAATTATGTATACTCCATATCTCAGTGATATGTGTCTGCTGGGTTCTCCTTTGTGCATCCCTGTGGGGGTTGATAGTGGTTCCCACTGAATCTTTACCATGCTGTTTGGATTCATATGAGGGGCACCCTAGAGAGTACACACTGTGCCACTAAACACTATATAACTATTTATATTTATTTACTGTGTATAACAGTATGCCTTCGTCTGAAGTAAGTTGTGGGAATAATTTGATTGCTGCATTGTATCCATTCAGACAGTGATTGGTAATCATTGGCAGATCACTGAAACTAGAAGCCAGTGGTGATAGATCAATAAAAATCACGAGGTGTGTGTATATGATATGATCTGGTTGTATGCATGATTTGCCAGTGTCAGCAATGTTGATCTCATATGATTGTGATGTTAGCGTAGTGCTCCACTTAAATTCAAGATCAAATGAGCCCAAACCAGTCCACCACGACGGGCTAGTACATTGCAATACATCATCAGTGGCCTGTATGGCCTAAATTATGGCAATAAATTTTCCTTGGCAAGTTAGGGCCAACATGGAAAATGCATAACATGATTACATCAAATCCTACATCATACTTCAGTTATAGCCATACTGTAGCAAATTGGTTTAATTACATATGAGTTGCCTGACTCTTTATATGGCAAACAAAATTTACACAATTTGTACTTTTTTTTGTACTTTTACAAAATTTACATTCTAGTGTATTTGTACAATAATTTCTTGTAAGTAAACCCAATTATTTTTTGTTTTAATAGTGGATGTTCAGAGCACACTGAAAGCCCAGTGTCCCCCAAACTTTCCAAAAACTGGGGGTAGCGGGAGGTGGATGGTGCTGCCAACAACTGATTTCAATATTTTGGATGCATCATACAAAATAAAATGCTTCCAAAGAGGTAAGCACTAACACAGCCCAAGTCTGAACATGAAAAGCTTTCCCTGTGTATCTGCTGTCTTATCTGACAGGAGTTTAAGCACACAACTTAAGCCAAAGAAATCTCTATTTCAGTCAAAGAAACGGGAAAAAAGAGCCGCAGACATGGAGGAAAAATGCAAGAGAACATTTAACAGGGAATTACATTCAGGCTTAGGAGCAAAAATGAGAAAATGAAAAAGGAGGAAAAGCAACAATCAAAAGCCCCACACCTTTGAGAAGAAAAAGGGTAAAATCATTCCTCTCCCAGCAGGAACGAAGCCAAGAGTAAAAACAGGCAGACAACAAAAAGACGGGAGATGATGAAGATGCTGGGCCGGCAACCCCTCCACTCCTCCATCACCTCCTCCACGTCTTCCCGCCAAGGAGAATAAAATGTTTAAATTTCATCCCTGGGACGACCTTGGGCTCCCTGGCTGAGTGTAGAATTAAATTTCTGTGGAGAGGAGTGGATATTCAAGTGGCTAAACAGAAAAAGATCAGTGTAGGCCAAGATTAGAAAATGCAGAATAACAGAGGGAGGGTGATACTATATAATGAATCACATCTGGCTTGCTGCCTGTACTTCAATGAGCTGAGGACTTCAGATGAGAGAAAAAGGTGAAGGGATGTCGAGGTTAGACTCAGTGGGCAATTTGCTCAATTTTAACAAAAGGAGGGGGCTGGAGTGTGTGGGTGTTCTTGTGCTGCGGAAACAATCATGGTATCGGTTCGCTGTGTTTTTGTGAGAATTAAAATGCTACACAGAGCGATAACGCGGGGTGAGATCAAAAGACTGCCTACATGCTTTTCCAGGGTATCTGTAGGCTTTAGAAGGACAAATTTCAGACTTTGTAATAACATTTTAGTGTGACCTGGAATGTAATCAAATACTAACTAAAAAACAAAAAAACAAACAAACAAAAAAAAACAAAATGAAAAACAAAGGTGGCAAACTTATCTTATTTCTAAGTGAACAAAGCTAATGAAAGTTCTGGAACTTTAAATGGGCAGTAAAAGACACAAGGGAACTAAGTATTAAGAGACATAAAAAAGTCCAATTGTGTTTAGTGGAACAGAATTGAATTTTATTTTACTACTGTAGCAGTGTTCCGGATTCATCTAAGAGTGGACATGCAGCCAGAAACCTGGCTTTACAGGGTGAAATAAAATAAGACATTTCAATATTTTTAAGGCCTCAATTCAGATAATTCATTTAGAGACCATGAATGTTTTTAAGGACCTGGGGATGTCCTGTGTTTAGCAATAAAATCCTAAATTCATGGAAGAAAGCAACTCCCTTTCCAGCCAATCCGCGTCCTCAAACCTCTTAAAACGCCCCGAGTTATCACTCACGCTAAGCTGACTCAGACAGACTATTCATTCCCTATGATATCTTTTCAGGCTCCATTTTTGATGAAATAAAACTGTCTGAAATGGCTGTTTTGCTGAGCAAGGAAAATGTGACTCACACAGCTGTCTTGGTAGACTGGAGATTTAACACTGCCTGCCCTTCTTCTCTGTGCCTCAATGTGTGTGAGTGTGTGTGCACGTCTGTGCATGAGTGTGCCTGTCTGCCCATGCTTGCCCACAGTACGTGTCTGCGCATATTATATCTGCATAGTCTGGATTTCACAAACGGAATGAAACATTTCTGGACACCGAAAATGTTCTAGCCACAAGTCTGACTCAAGACATTTTAATTGGATGGTTCATCTGCTTTATGAAGATCTATAGTAGAGTTCTACATGTCCAGACTGTGCGCTACATCTTTGCTATGTTGCAAATGATATAAAATGTTACAATGAGGTAGTAGCTTAAGATGTCATTTTAGTTGTTTTTGTACATAAAGAGCATACAAAGAAAATGGGAGGAAATTTAAAAGGTTCTTTGGCTATTGCAGTAGACTTATATAACTGTAATGACTCTGAGATCCCTCCAATTTGATAAAATAAAATGAACAAAAAACACCACCAAAAAACAAACAAACAAACAATAAAACAACTTTATTTTATTTTATTTTATTTATTTTTGGGGGCAGTGGACAAATACTGTAGATAGGCTGTTTGCATGCAGACCCACGGCAGGAGATTCAATTGCCAATTGTATGTGCCCTACAGCAAACATATTTTCGTGTTCATTTACATCTCATTTATATATTATATCTCAGTGTTACTTTTAAGCTCTATTTATTTATGCTTTTTAATATGACAGCTTGCTTGCCAGCTTAACATTATCACAAATTAAGCATTACTTCTAACAAATAACAAATATGTTACAGTTGTAGCTGTAGAAGTTTTCTGTTCTATATAATCACACACAAAGTAAGAGGAAAACTAAAGTTTGTGTGTTCTATGAACCAATAGTGTTACATTTCCATATTATATGTTTCAGCACAACTTGCACACTTCAAATACCCAATATGTGCTAAATAGACCAAACTGGACTGTAAGTAACAAATAAATTAAGCTCATCTAAGTGTGAATCACTAAAAACCATTCAGTTTAGATTCTGGCAATGTAATGTGATGCTCTCTTTGCTTAACTTTCATTTAGCCAAACTCCAAGTAACAGCTCTCTGCTGAACACAGGAAGTGATACAGTATTAATCAAATTTCACGTTTCCAAACAGGTAACCATGACAGTTAGCTAACGATTTAACAAATTAGCTTACAGTACCGTTAACGGTAAAATGTAATATGGTTAGCAGTTTAGCCACACTCAGAGAGTGTTAAATCAGTAAGCATGATAACTTGACAGTGGTGAAACTAAACACATGTGGTTCTATCTTTGTAAGTCATGAAAATGACTTACAAAAATACTGTTGCTGCAGTTAGCTAGGAAGACTATTGCAAGAGTTACAAAATTTGCTAAATGCAACATTGAAGATGCACTGTGTTAAATGACTAAGGTTTGATATAAGTTAGGATGTTTTTACTCAACTGACAAGGAAATGAAAAGTTAAAAAAAACATGTAATGTGATGGTTGAATCTACATGGTTCTCATAATTGGCCTGACTTATTTATTCCATGTTGTTTGTCACTTCAGTCTAAAAGGGTCTTTATTTAAATACCTTTAAATATAATGTAAAACACTGACACCAAAATAGTCACCCTCAGGAACATCACTAAATGCACTTATAAATAATGCAGTTACAAAAGCAATGACAAATCACAGAAAAAATGAAAAAGTAGTTTCAGCTTCTCACAGGCAGACACAATGAGCACACAAGGCGAGCTGTCTTTGATTATGCTGACAAAGCTCAGTATCAACCGATTTTGTGGCAGAACAGCCGGACAATCTGTTTCTCATCTCCAACTTTAGCTTTAGCTGCTGGAGCAGTTCCACTTCGTTAGACTTGACAAGTTAAAATAGAGTCTACTCTGTCCTTCTGCTGCAGATTCTCTCTTTCTCTTTCTCTCTTTCGGTCTTTCTTTCTCTCTCTGTCTCACACACACACACACACACACACACAAATGCTCACGTAAGCAGAAACGTGCACCCTCGTGCACGCACTATAGCTGCACACATAAACAAATGCATGAGCACGAGGCGATGGCTTCACACATGCGGAGGCACGGGCGTTTGAAAACTTGCACGTGCACAAACACAAACGCAGAAAAGACGTTATCGAGTTAGCAGACATCTGCTCCACGTCTGCCTGTAATTGTCTGGTAACTGAACAAGCAGGAGACATTTATCACCCTGCCTTCTCTTCGGAGAGGCAGGCGACATCTCCTCTAACACCTCCTCCCACACCTTGCCGAGTGCCTCCTCACATCCTCTCCGTCACCTCCGTATCTCAGCTACACCAGCGCTCCCCTCCTCTCCCCAGCAGCTCTCATCTGTTTCTCCTCCTCTTACTTCTCATCTCCATACTCAGCTCTCCATAATCCGCACCTCCTCACCTCCTCTCCTTTCATCTCCTTTCCTTTCCTGTCCGTTCACTCCCCCACCACTCCCCCACCTTTTTCTTTTTCCTCTCCTCTCCCTTTCCGGAAAGCCTGCACTTCTCCCATTCCGCCTCTTCTCTCGTCCCTGCCCTCAACTCCACTCTTTTTTTTCTTTCTTTCCTCTCCTCTTTTCACCTTCTACTCTCTCCATTTTTCTGCCCACCGGCCTGCTTTGCTATTTTTTTCCTCCTATCCTGAAGGCTGCAGTGGTCAACTGGCACATGCTTTGCTGTTAACCTTTGACCTCACCTGTCTCACATAAATAGCTTTGGCAGGAGAGACAAGGGAACAGACAGGGGAGAGGGGAAAAAAGCTACACACACAGAGAGAGAGAGAGAGAGGTGGAAAAAGATAAAGAATAGGGGCGCTGAAATGTTTTCATGTCATGGACCCTCTAGATAGGCAAATATTAGTGCCAGCCATGGACAGCCATGATATGATTTTGTCCCAAGGACCCCATTTATTTAGTTTTTAAAGGAATACTCCTCGTCCGTCAAAGTGAAAAAATAAACCTTACAGCACCTCCAAAGTTGTTTTATTTACACAATGTATTGTGTATTTGAAATAAACAAATTGGATTTTTTTTTTATGAAATTACCACTGAACATAAGTTCAGTGGTTATAGTTCCTACCATCTAACTTCTCCTGAAACAACTCTCGTTTTTTTTTTTCTTCCAAAACATGTATTCCATTACTGTGTAATACACATGATACATTCTGTAAATAAGACAGCTTCAAAGTTGTTGTAATGTTTATTTTTTCACTTTGATGGAGCCAGGCTAATGACTCCTGCAGACTTCAAGTCTTTAAGCTAAGTTAACGCAAAATGCTACCCATCTGAATCAAACCAGTGGACGCACAGAGGTGAAGATGGTATCGAACATCCTGTCTCTGTCTAGGTAAGTTGGAAAAAGGGTATTTTGCCCAAAACATTGGAGTATTCCTTTAATTGCAAAACTGCCTATAATGTATGTGGGGAGGTAAGTGAAAGTGAGACCTTTCAATAGAATAATCATACAAATACATTCATATTTCTTGAAAATTGAAAGCAGTAATCTGCAAGATCCAGATGTTCTGTTGATGAGGTTTAAGATGAAAAAGAGGCAGATGTGTTGTCTACTTTGAGAAGTCCGAATGGTGTAAAAGAGCCTGGGTGGAAGCTAGGCAGGAGGTGGTCATCTGAGGTGTTTGTGTGTGTGTGGAGGCGTGTGTGTTAGCACGGAGGGGTCAGGCAAGTCGGTCAGCCACTTCCGAATAATTCCGCCCTTGTCTTTCCCACTCTTCCTCATCTTCCTCTCCCCTCCTCCTCTGCTACCCCTCTCTCACCCTGCAGCAAGACTTTCTCACTGCTTCTTTGTTAAAATGACAAGGCTCTAATAGAATAAATAAGGCGCCTATTTTTACCTGGCTGTTGCTGGGATGATAACATTTACGTGCGCACACATACACATACACACACACACACACACACACACACACTCAACACTATCCTGGAGGTTAGTGAAGAGCTGACACCTGGCTTGGTGGGGGAGGGCAGAGAGGTTGCAAAAAGAGGTCCCGGTGATTTAATTGAGAGAGAAAGTATGGGAGATAGCTAGAGAGAGAGAGAGAGAGAGAGAGAGATTGAACTTTAGTGACATGGATTTCAGCCTGTTTACCGCAGACACTGAAATTTGTACGTGCCATGTTTCAGGTCAGTCTGATACTTTCTACAGATTTTACAATGTTTATGACATTTTTTTTAAAAAAGGCATATTTGAATTTGAACCGGTGTGAGTATTTTGACTATGAAGTATTCAGACAGTGCTTTGAAGTGCACTGGTCTTAACAAATGCCTCATGACACAGTTCACTCTCCGTTAGCAAAGAGATGAGGCAACTGGGCTCAATAGGGCTAAACATTTTCACATGCAGTCTATATTCTGATGGCATTTCGATACCGTCTCCACTTAAACAGCTTCATAAGTAAGTTTTAGGGCATATCTTGAAACACTTTTTCGTCTTCTGTGATATTAAATCCCCTTACAAGCTGGCGGTCCCATCGGTGGTTTTATCATTGCTGTGCAGCCGAGCTTTGTTCAAACACGACTTTATTTTAAATTCTTTTATAGATCCCAAGGTTACCAAATATGTCCTGTTGAATTACAGGGAAAATGTGTCTAAAATGACATCATGGCACTTCTTCTGAACAAGGACACATGGTGTCAGAGATGCGAAGCACCTCTCTTTAATTGCACTACATATTGTATACCGTATCATATCATGTCATATATTTATTTGCTAGCAGGCACAGTTTGCATTGTAAGCTACTATGTTTGGAGATATAGGCTTTTTGGAATTAAACTGTCATGGATGTAGCCTGATAGTCTAGGGTATAAATGTTTCAGTGGCCATCAGGAGGCAAACTGAACATGAATACAGACATTCAGATTTGTGATATTTTCAGGTAGCCTGGCATAAAAAAAACAATGAATTTGGATATATTTTGGCACAATATTTTTGCATTTTAATTATGGCGAGTCAAGGCACACATCCACTGGGGCCAACTCGTGATGCTGACCTCTGCAGGGATACACGCACTGGGAGACTAACAAACACAAAGTGTTCCAGCGCATTTTTTTGCATGGAGCAGCCCTGAAAAGCGAAATAAAATGCTGCCTCTGTGTATATTACGATGGGTCAAGGCACACCTCCAGGGAACACCGACTAGTGATGCTGGTCTCTGCTCAGATGTGCGCAGTGGGAGGCGCATAGAGAATCCACAAAGGGCTGGCGGAACAGTGTGATACGATTCATAGTTAAAATGTCAGCAAAATGAGCAGAGGCATAAATAACTAACTGAACAGAAAACTGATAGGAGAGCTGAAGACCGTCGTTTATACCAGTCTTGGCTGAAATTTAAGCTGCTTCCTAAATGATCGGGTGCTCTCCAAAGCCAACGGCACACGCCAGTTTTGCTAAGCTGACGTCATATATTGTAGCTAAATCATAGTGAAATTGTCATTGGATTACCATTACAATGCTTGCAGAGGCACAAAGATGTTTTTTTTAAGAGAGTGAGTTCATAGAAGTGCTTCGCATCTAAAAAATTCAGCTGTTTTCAACTTATAAAAGCGCCGGGTCCATGACTTTTTAAGGAACAGATGCTTCCCACAAGATAATACCTAAAAAAAGCCAGATGAAAAAAAAAAGTGTTTTCACACCCTGAGGGTATTTCACTTCATAATCAAACACCTTTCCTTGATATCTTTATTAATCCTCCCAACACGAACAAACAGCAATGTGTTCTGTCTTGTTCATATCTGATCTCTTGTGTGGTAATTGAGGTTATGTGTCCAACAATAGGAAACTCATATCACAGCCCGGTGCAGTGGTGAAGCTGCTATTAATCACCCAGACACGGCATCATGCCCAAACATGTAACACACACACACACACACTGACTGACCACAGCCAGTGAGCTGTAGCAGCAGGACTCTGCCTCTTCACAAACACAACTGATAAAAACTGTGCAATGTCTGTGAGTATTTATATCTGCATGTGTGTGTGTGTGTGTGTGCGTTTGAGTTCCTGGTTCATTAGGAAACAACTGATGTAAGTCTTCAATTACCTTTACATAGACCATTGCGTGTTGTGTGCCTCTTTCACTCAGTGCGATCCGGTCTGCTGAGTTATAATTCACAGTCTGATGCGCAGCTGCCACAAAATATCTCAGTTCCTGAAACGTTTTCTATTGATTTTGTGTTGAAGGTTAATTCCACACTGAAGGAGAGGTGTTCTTTTCAATCCATTTATGAGGATCCATGTATGCGTTTTTTAAGTGTTTGATTTTGTGAATGAGATTTTCCTCATAAGTTAGAAATCAGAAAACTAAGATATCTAAGATAAGATATGTGATTCATACTGATGTAGAGCTGACAGTGAATACAACAAATTACTCTGCCTCGTTTTCTGCAATGGGACAGCAATGAATCCAAATTATCATTTGAGCCAAAAGTATCTCATGTTCAAATTCTTATTAAGCACTCTTTTTTCTTTTTTTATCTATTCTTATTTAATTTAATTATATGAATAAGTCTTAAATTTGGTGCTGGCAGTCATCCCCCAGGCAGCTAACGTGCAGAAAATGATCAGCAAGGTTCTCACTGAAAAAGGAGAGGCTTGTAGCGGGGCAGATCTTGTATTTGGAGCAAAGGGTGAGGACATGGATCATCAAACCCTCCAGTGAGCTCATTACTCCCTCCAAAAGGCCAGGACGTTTCCAAGAAGCCGGGAACAGATAAAGAAAGATGACTCTGATTTCAAGTTTTTGCCAATGAAATCTATTTTCCCCCCCTTAGAAATGGATGGGCCTGGGCCAGGTTGAAGCAGTTACCCACTTAAATTGAATCATTTCAGATCTTCACATCCCAACCTAATCATGATGCTCTCTGTTCGACAGGAAACTCGATTCTGGACGGATTTCACACGGAGTCAGACAATCGGATTTTCAAACCTACGTGTCCCAAATCTGATGTTTTTATTGTTGTCTCGACATGAGGGAAAACAAAACTGAAAACAAGGCTAGAAAAATGGCTGTTCCTTGGTCAACAACAATGAGCACGGAGAAAAGTAATAGTCGCAGAGGTAGTACTTTAGTTTTGATATAGTTTGATATGGCTATATTTTATAATACATATTAATACACACAAACACACACTACACACACACATATCTATCTATCTATCTATCTGTATCTATATATATATATATATATATATAGATAGATAGATAGATAGAT
>OMLF01048706.1:0-18921 GCA_900302615.1 Holocentrus rufus | reverse complement strand
GACTTTATGTAACATAAATCACTCACACAGAGACACATAGATACACACACACACACACACACACACACACACCACACAACCACCACCACCAAACAGAGTTATGAATGGCACCTATCAGAGTCCAACTAAACCCTGCGATTAGGGAGAATTTGCCGAAGGGCCCTTTGTAGAGAAGAAAAATGTCTGCCGCTGCGAGGAATGTGGAAAATTCCTGGCAGGACAAGCAGCCTTTTGTTGGGAGGTTTTTGGGGGGTGCTCTGGAAGGAAAGAAAGGCGCAGACAAATTGGATCGGCTCCGTTTAGGAGCCTCTGCTGTTTGAAGTGAAATCAGTTCCCAGAGTTTCTCAAAGGGAAAAGAAAGAAAAGTAAAAGGGGGAGATGCAGTATTTCAGCTTTTTGTTTCTTCCATTCTGATTTGGAAGATTGTTTTTTTCAAGTGTTGGAATTATTATTGTCAATTGTTGTTTTATAGCTTTATAGAGCATCCCTAAATTCTTTTTTTTCCATGTAAGCTAATTCAAGTGAAATTGTATAATAATTGAAAAAGCAAATTTAAGCAAAACTTCAGAGACTTGGAACCATATGATGCAAATGCATCTGTGGCTCTTTCAGAGCATGCATGGCTGTTTTATAAGAAGAAGGAATCCATGCATGGCACTCAGCTCTGCCTCATTCGAACAGAGCATTGCAGATGTTATGGATTAACCTGTCTTGCCTGGAACAGCTCACTTCCTGCCTCATAATAGTAGCAGCAGAAATATCCTAATGACATAAATGTCGATATCTATTTTAGGCATTTGAAAGAGCTGCATTGTGAAAGTAAGAGAAAAAAAAATCTAAGCCACCAGATGCACATACAGCTAGGACACCATGGGCCAGCTTTGCAGTTTCCTGTGTAAAACAAACAGAGGGGACTGCTGAGAGGTGCTCTCTTTAATTTTATTATAGTCTGAGTATACTCTAGTCTGCACTATATTGAGCACCCTCATACTCTAATTCTACAGCAGTGGTTTTATTTGTAAATTATTTTGATAAAAGCAAGTCTACTCTTTCTTTTCTGATCTGATTTACCTTCAGAAGCCCAGACAGTATTTATTTTCTATATAAAAGCTTGCTGAGTCTTTGCACATTTGTGATTGACCTTCTACAGAAGCAGAAAATCAAATCAACCAAAAAGAATCTATAAGCTAAACTTTACTTTCTCAAAAGAAAGGCATTTTATTCTCACAGCATGTAGGAACATTTGGGTACAGTATTAGGTACAGTATTGGTGCTTTGATTTATACGAACTGTTTCTATCTTAAGGAACACTCATACATGAACACAAAACAAGTTATTTGTGTGTTTCATTGAAATACTGTGCCACAGACGTCCTGCGCCAGTCATTTTAAAGGTTTAGATGTCTTTGGCAGGAAATAGAAATGGGCAGAATTTGGCTTAAAGGGATTGTGACCCAAGAGTAACACATCATGTGTACCTTTTTCATATAACATGTTTGATTTTTAAGTACATCTTTTGATCTAAGTGCTTATTGCTCTGGTGTTTCCGTCCTGCACTTGTCGTAGATCGTTTGTCAGTCAAACATTAGCAGAGCTGTGATGACGCTCTCGGGGTTTTCTGTTGGGGAAGTTTTCTGTAGGTGGCACTCCTTTCTTTTTCTGCTCTGCCACTGATCTTGCTACCACCCAGCTCTTAACTTTTTTCCAAACCAACTCAAAATGTCAAATGCTGCTTCCTGTGTGCCACAGGATTTTTCCCAGGAAAGCGCGAACAGATGGTTAGGAGCAACAAATTGAAAAGCTTCCCTAAATGCAGTAGAATTAGAAGTGGTCTGTCAACAAATCAATTGTTGATAGACAGTAGAAAATCAGAAATTGATTCATACAAAACTGGTGCTGATATTTATTAAGCCAATGCATATTTTGACAAGCAAGTTTGCCTTTTAGCATGTAATATGCAACATGTGTTCAAGAGAATGTCATTTTTCTCAGCAATGAACTCCTCTACTGCTTTTTTACATCATTTGTGAAGTAGCTAGCAATACTGCTGTTGTAGGTGAAGACTCAGAGTGAAATGATTAAAGCTCTTTCAGAGGCTGCAGCAGGAAAGGAAGGAGGGTGGGAGTGGGGGGACCACAGAGGTGACCTGTGGAAATCCGCTGTGGTCCCAGAAAACTCCTGGTGTTTGTGAAGCCGCTGTCTGGACAAACGCCTCTAGTGGCAGGAATTCCGCCTCTCAGCTCAGAGGTGGCCGTGGGGAGAAGGAGGTGGGGGTTGAGAATGTAGGGAATGAGGCAAAGTTGCCCCGCAAACCCCTCTCAGTCTCTCTGTCTCTTTTTCTTTCTTTCTTACAAATAGCCAGGGGAGGGATCACACAGATGATGCAGCGCGAACCTCCAAATACATTAAATACACTCTATCCAGAAGTGCACACTTGCAAGACTGAAGCAAAAATTAAAAGTCACTGCAACTTATGTTATTTGGTACAACCTTAATGTAAGAATTACTTATCTGATGGCCCTTTTTCAACTGCCAGGGGTAACCGGGCTATGGTAAGTCCCATAACCTGGGATTTGCTTGAACCCGTCAAGTTCAGAGTCTTTTTTTCCTTTTCCAGTGTATGAAGAATCTTGAAGGGTAAAAAAATCGTAATCTTTTTGCTTAATTTTTTCCCACTGTTTGGCTGTGCCATCGACACCCTGCTGTCCCGAGCACCGTGAATTTTTTAAAGGGAGAATTTCCATTTCTAACGGCTGAGTCAAGCTCCTGCTTAACGCTCTACAGCTTCAATTAAAAGGCAAGTCAAACCGCCAATCAAATCAAAAGAGCTGTGACGCGTCAGATTATATCAGCCTCTGACACGTTGTGCACATGAGCGTTTTTTTCTCCTCACTTTTCATCCTCCTCCGCCTGTGAAAAGAAACCTCTTCTCAGCCGTAGTAGCTGCTACCAGGAGCCCATATTCCCGTCACATTCCACTCACCTCCCTGGGACAGCAGCAGCGCTCCGGCTGAGTTACCGGTATGTTGTTTGTTTAATCATGCACACAAGGACTTCAAGGTAGCTACTTTATTTCCCTGAATACTGATAGGGGAATGCACCTCTTTGTTCAACCAACTTTGCATTATTTTGCCGTTTGCTCTCGCAGAATGCTGTTTGGCTCTGGCTGCTGTGATAGCGCATGTTTCGGAAGTGTTGCCAAGTCAGTGCTTTACAGATCAAGACGACATCCCTGGTAGCTTCTTCTGAAAGATCCTGGAACTCAGGTTTTAGTGTCACATCACGAGCAGGGCCGAAATTAGGTTCCTTTGCCTTGAATCGCGTTGTTGCTAATGGAACTGATTCCAGAACCCGTGAAATAGCCTAGCATGGCACGGCTCGCTAACCTCTTACAGTCACAAAGGACCATGAGATGTCCCGACACAAGAATGTTCTTGAGTCATGTACATAAGAATATATGTGTTTTTTTAACAATAGAAACTGACATATTCCTCAGCATACAGAATAGACTAAAAAGCATGGTGATAGGTACTATGAGCAAGTTTGTGATCTCAAGGCTCTGACAAGTACCAAGCATCTTTGTGTTTGATTCTCTGCAAGCAACTCACATCCAGGGCACACTCATACCCATCTCCCCTTTCTGCGCCCATGCAAAACCTCAGCCCAGCCCTTACCTAGCCAAACTGCCTCGAACTCTACCTGTATTTTTGCATTTCAACAATGGGTATCAGCCATGGATGGACTGACTCATTTAGGGACATTCGGTATTCTTGGCCAGCCCACTCCGGCGGTCCAGCTATGAGACGGAGGTCCAGCTTAGCAGACGGAGGCAAAATAAAACAGGAGGAACTCATGGATTACCACTTTAAATTGTGTTACATGTTGAACTTGCATTTGTCTTTGTGTTTGCAAATGAGGCTTCAAATGACACTTAACTGAGGTAGTGATGGCTAGCGCGTGTGAGCGGAGGCCGATATGAACACCATGGCCCTGATTCATCCTCTGACTCACAATAAAGACAAACTCTGCCAGAGGATCTCTTGCCCAGAAAACCCTGGAGGCCAAGTTTAATATTTTCTCTGTGAGGCATGCCAAGGCTATAAAAAGCTTTTTAATGTCTGACACCAAATTCCCATCACAATGCCCCCATTACCCCTGCCTTACATATGCACACATTCAAACATTCAAAAGGGAGAACTTTTCACACTCTGGCAGTGTGTAAGGGTTTTCCAGGCCTCCCCACTGCTTTTTCAAAGCTGCTGGACGAATTCCCAACCGTGCTGCTCATCACCTCTGCCAGACTTTCCTCCCTCTCTGTTTCCCTGCTCTCGTATTCGACTCCCTGGCACCTGCCTTCAGAATCTGACCCAAAGCCAAGAGTAGCAAAGCCTTGTGTGAGATGGGAGTACTTCCTCTCCCCTCCACACTACATCAAACCCCAATACACACTCATACTCCACGACTTGTGCTTCCTCGCCCATTCACTTAGTCATTTCCGCACATTTAAGTGTGGAGGGCCCGTGTCATAGCGGTGGGCGTTAGTTTCACAGTAGCCTCCATTTAACACCAGCAAGGGCTGGGCTGAGGTTTTGCATGGGCACAGAAAGGGGAGATGGGTATGAGTGTGTCCTGGATGTGAGTCGCCTCGGATGTGGCTGCAAAGAGTCAAACACAAAGAGGCAGCTGTGTGGACGACAGCAGGACAGCTCAAGGGCAGCTGAGCAGTTTGGTTTCCAAACTTGGGAGAGAGGAGATGGGAGACGGCTGACTGGTGGAAAGGGAAGCAAACCACAAATGGTGAAAGGAACGATGCTGAATACTATTTTCTCCCCTTTCTAGCCTCTACAAATCCAGAGGGTACCATCCTGCCTGGTGCTTGTCAGAGCATTCTAGTCCAGACCAACTGCTCATCTTTGTCTTTGTAGTCCTACCGAGGCATTTCCTTGCCAATGACTTTAATGGGAAATACTGTTGTTTTTAACCTTTGTCGCCATTTATTGCCATGACGATTTGAAGGCAGAATTGTCTTAAAAGCAGCCAAATGGTAAGGAAGCCAAAGTTTGACTCTAACGGGCCTGCACACAAGGAAAAAGAGTTCCACTTGCATGTAGAGGAACCAAACGCATAAAATTCAATGGACACCGGCCAGTTGGCAGCATGAAAGGGGAACTGCTTTGCACAACTGATTAATGCGATCTATGGGTGACCAGAGATTCCTCCCCTCCCACTTTTACCAACAGGAGAAGCTGGTTGGCTTGGCAAAGGCCTGCCTGTCCATCTCTCACCACCTGCATAGCAAAGACAGAGGCTGCAGCCAAACAGGCAGGCAGACATGACTGACCCTGAATCAGCCTGGTCAAACTGGCCGTGGCAGTTCCTGTCAGCTGTGTGGCCACAACACGATGGGCTGGGAGTGGAGGGGAAGCAGGGAGGATGTACACGACTGTTATTAACCCAAATGGAAACCCCAGTCAGAGCGACGCATGACATGACTCAACTGGTGCCCACACTTTCCAATGAAAGAGAACAACGGTAGATACACTACGGACACAGGATAAGAAACAAGGCTTCTCCTTTACTGTTCTACTTACATAAAAAGCAGTAACATTAGTGCTATGGGCTGATAAGCAGCATTTATGTCCAAGAACCACAGGGCTCTATTTTCATCCACCTCTGAAGCTGTCTCGTGTCGATTTGAAATACATGTTTTAGAATAAAAAAAAGTGTCACTTCAGGAGAAGTTAGATGGTAAGAACTATAGATTGTAGGAACTATATTTATAGTTCCTACCAGCTTCGGAGTTGCTGTAAAGTTTATTTTTTCACTTTGACAGAGCTAGGCTAACAACTCCTGTAGACTTCAAGTCTTTATGCTAAGCTAACATGAAATGCTAACAATAGGAACCGAACCACTGGATGTATAGAGGTGAAAATGGTATCGAACATCTTGTCACAGTCTGGATAAGTCGGAAAAGGGGTATTTTGCCCAAAATGTTAGAGTATTCCTTTAACAGTGAAGGCTTTCAGGGAAGCCATTCATCTCACTTGGGTAACCATAAAGCTTAGAGCAACTCCAAAGCTTTAATTCCTTTAATGTTGGTGGATTCAACTTTTTTGTGCACAAAAGTAAAACTAAAGCTCAAATCTACAATTTTTGCTAAACTGTTAAAAGTTTTTAGTATTATTCTCATTATTATTATTATTATTACTACTAGTTCCACTACTACTACTACTACTATGACTACTACTATTATTATTATTATTAGCATCATGATGATGATGTTGCCTCATATACCTCAAGTGCTGTCGATACTGGATTCACAGAGAAAATAAATTAATTAACCTACTCAACACTTCTCAAACAACTGGCTCTCATGTTTTGTTTTGTTTTTTCCAGATCACATGCATAGGAGTAATTGTGCCAAGGTAAAATCAGGCTGAGATTCTCCCGAGCTCCATGATTTGACAAGTAGGAGACAGTTTTCCCTTGCTGCTGGTAGAAAGCCTTGGTTGTTTGGTGAGCACCAAACATACATGCCCTTGGGTGGCGTCGACTTTTTCCAGTCAGCTCCTGAACCTCTGGCTAAACTTCATAGACCTCCACTCTCCCAGTTCCCTGTGGGACAGATATGGTTAAACACTTCTTTCTTTCCCCCTGGTGGCCATGGCCACCTTTTCCTATTATCCATTTGCAGTAGAGGGGGCAAAGAAAAACATTCCAGCAGCCCCTTGTAGCCATAATTAGTTCCAGGAGAGTGAGCAGTAGCTGAATGAAGAAAGCCGACCTGTTTATTCTGGGTAGAAATGACGAGGCCTGTGACAAGTCCACCCTGTATGTATGGAGCACCCATGTGAAAGATCTCTGGGCCATGCCATTTTATCTGTGACACACTAAAGCTACCAAACAGATCACAACTCTGACTTTCACAAAGTCACACAAAGTCTCTTATACATGGGGAAGGGCTTCAGAGAATCATGCTCCATCAGTCCATTTATTAAAATTAAATTAATAAAAATAATGACAATAAAATAGACTCAGTCCTCTGCTGGTGGCAGTAGTGAGTTAATGAGCAGTTCTCGATGTCTTTCATGTCCTCTGGATAATTGGCACACATCTGCACAAACAGCACTGCCTTACATTGGAATCACATGTATCCATAGTGCATATGTGATGCCGCAAATTGTGTGCAAAGTTCAATGCAAGAACCTTGTAGTATGGAGATAAAACAGATCAGATGTGGTTACTGATCATAGTATTCCAACATCCCTTCACATTGCTTTCTTTTTAACTTTGATTCACTGATGAAATGTTTTCATCATGGAGAGACAGTATAAAATAGGGTACAACAACACGGGTCTCAGTTTATATGTGTAACATCAACACCTAATTAGAATCCAACACATTGCAATGCAGCTGCAACAGAACAATGCCGTAGTAACTGATTAACTTGCTTGCATAAGACAGTAATGAATTCAACACATTCAAAAGTGATCTGAGAGTTGGACAGCAGGCCTCTGAAACTCAGGCTTACTTTCTTTTCTCCTAATTTAAGACTCCCATAAAAACTTCTGTCAGTTTTTCATTATCAATTTAGGGGAAGCTGTCTATTAATATTACCGTTGCTCTCTAAAGGAATACTTCCGACTTACCCAGACTGAGACAAGGTGTTTGATACCTTTTTCACCTCTGTACGTCCACTGGTTCGGTTCCTATGGGTAGCATTTTGTGTTAGCTTAGCATGAAGTCTTGAAGTCTACAAGAGTCATTAGCCTAGCTCTGTCAAAGTGAAAAAATAAACCTTACAGCAACTTTGAAGCTGTCTTATTTACACACTATATCATGTGTACCTGAAATACACGTAAACATATGTTTTCAGTGGTTATATTTCATGTCATCTAACTTCTCCTAAAACAACTCTCATTTAAAAAAAAAAATCCAAGATGTGTATTTCTTCCGTGTAATACACATGATACACTGTGTAAATAAGACAGCTTTGGAGTTGCTGTAAGGTTTATTTTTTCACTTTGACGGAGATAGGCTTTATGCTAAACAAATACAAAATGCTAGCGATAGGACCTGAACCAGTGGACGTACAGAGGTGAAAATGGTATCACACATATTGTCTCAGTCTGGGTAAGTTGGAAATTTTTTTTGCCCAAAACATTGGAGTATTGCTTTCAATTTTACAATGCGTTCATAATGTGTAACCAAAACATGGTCTAATTTGAGGCACATAAGTGAATTTCATTTGTTACACTCTTCATGAAGTGGCTCAGTTCAACTACTAAACAATAAGGAAACTTAGTTATATTCAAAGACAAATTACACTGGAGACGGCTCATTAATGCTAACAGCTCAGTTAATGTCAACACAGTGCACAAACAGTTAAAACCAACTGCAAGGCACCGCCACAGATAGTCATGTGGGTGTCACCACATGCCCTACAGCAGTCAGGAAAGATATACAACCTACAGTGCAGAGCAGACTAGTTTGCCGTGCAGCCTGTTTGTAGTTCTGCCAGTTGGATTAACTTAAAGCAGACAAGGCCACTGTGTTGGTGGATATTGGTTGTAGGTGTGTGCGCCTACCTGGGACATGCAGGCACCGGCAGGCAGCACTACAAAGGAACTATTGCAATAAACCTGAACTGTTTTATCAGTTGAGTCCAAGGGTTCAGCGGCTGCCTGGAGCTGAGCTGAGAAACTGATTTGCTTGCTGCTGCTGCCCTGACAGCTCAGCTGTCAAGCCAGATCACAATAGCTGGCTGATATATGGTGTAAACGCTTCCTCTCTTCACGGTCTATCTTACTGGAATTCACAAAGCAAAATTGCTGCCAAAGTCCCAAACATACCCACTACATGTTACTGACTGACAAATATGTGAATTATTTCAAAAACATAATACTTCAGACAATGCATGCAGTGTTGTCCTGCATGTAGCTGTGGTATGCATGCAGAAAGAGGCAGTACCGTTTAAGGATTTGGTGACTGTTCAACATTTGTGCCTCAAATCACACCAAAGCAAGCACCTCATGCACATCTTTAAGCCACTGCATGGAGCTGATAAGCACCAGCAGGAGTGTGCACTACACAAGAGTGTGGACAATGTAGGACATAGGAAATATGCAAAGAGTACGCTCCTGGAAAACATACCATCCCCTTCCGGGAGATGAAAACTGGATATAAAATACACACTTTATGACTCTCCAAGTCTGTGCTTGCAGCCCTTCACTTCTCTTTTTTCCCCTTTGACACATAAAAATGCAGACATGATATATGCAGGAGAAAGTTCACATTCCCCACATCTTTCCTCACCCTTCCTGGTGGCACTTCTAACTGCCTGCTGCTTTTCCCTGCGCTATCAATCAGCTCTGTAACTTCGGAGCTGATAAACACTGAGGGCTTCAAGCTGTCGGAGGAATTATTTAAGTATTCCTGTGGTCAGCGTGAAGAGTAAACATTTTCTTTGACTGATAACACAAACATTTTGGACATCTCCCTGAACACACACACACAGTACATGCATACTGTTCATACACACACACATGCAACAACAACAACAACCAGTGCCGAAGAAAGTCTGAATGTATTCAAGGCACATAATTAAAGTGAATAACCAAAAATTACTACAAAATTTGACGTGGGTAGCTGTATGTATCTGTTTTATGTCAGCTCGAGAAACAGTTCAATCCCAACATGGAATCCCACGGGAACTTCCATACTCTGATTTCGTAGCTCACTACACAAAACACTGTCTGGGCACTGTGGGATTCAAACCATTTGGAAAAGTGGCGGCAGCAACGGGCAACATTTACAAAATACAAAACAGGTGATTAGATCAATCTGTCAGTCATGAGCTAACTGTCCTCTCGAATGAACAGAGCTAAACAAACAACAGCAAGCGTAAAGCTGATGAAACACAGGGAATTTTTGGGGCAAATGTAGGGTAAATTTTGCCAGCAACTGGCAGAGACTGCTGCCATCGCTGTTTTTCTACTGAAAAGGTAAAAATATAATACATTCTTTAAAAATGCATCCACCACACTTTCATAAAGTGTCAAAGTGGCACTTTATGAAATTAGGTATCTCCAGGAGAAATCCTGCTTGCGTATGCCGATTCCTCTTAATCCCTTACCCCAATTACTGAAATCGGTTTTCTTCTGTAAATGGCACTTGAGAAATCGGGGAACTGCTGTCCAAGGCGAGTCTTAAGTAAGAACATATTGCCAGCAAAAACTGGTGGCAAATTTTGCCCCAAATTTGCCAAAAAAAACTGCCTGTGTACCATCAGCTTTATAGTGAAAGTGAGCAAAATATTGGTAAGCACATTGCTAGTCTGTTAGCATGTTGGTACACGACTTTTACAGTTTTTGTAAGAAAACTCTATTTTCCAATCATGTGCATGTAGCTTCTCACATCATCATCCCCTAAGCCACCCCTGTAGATCCTCAAAGGACGCTGACTGCTCCGACTATTTTGTGGCTTCCAGGCAAATGCTTCAGTCCGAGAGTGGCCCGATGGTTTTGCCAGTCAAAACTAATATGACGTTGCGAGATAAGCTGACTGTGCCAGGATAAATGTCACTATTTTTAGTGCAAAAAATCCTTTTAAGTCATGAAGTGTCTAGCAATAAGTTTTTGTGTCCGCTACAAACAGATTTCATGAATGGACAAAACAGTGCATTAACCGCCCCCCTAAGGTTCATGTACAGAATGCATTCCAACAGCCTGACTGCCAGCAGCAGAAATCAGCTCAGACCATCAGGGAAGCACAGGCTGAAAGAGCTTCTTCTACAGTTGGTGAAGGAAGGTAAACTTACCCATTTTCTGGGTCGCCCCCTGGGTCTTTTCTCCCCGGTGGCTTCGGCTTTCTGTGAAGCAGATGTCAGAACAAATTAGCAGGGATATAATTTGATCATTCTTTATCCTGAAACTCACATCATGGTACACAGCAAATCAAAATTTTAGATCAAAAACATGGGCAGCAAAGGTTGAAAGTCCAGAAGAATATCTCGGATATTTAAGTACTAGGGTTAAAAAAAAACAACACGTTTCTGAGGTGAAATGGCTATATTTTTCACCAGTATTGTATCAGTGGCATGTGTGGGATTTCCCCTCTTGTTGCTATACCTGAGACTCACTCTCAACGATTCCCTTACAACAAATCTCCATTACAGCAAAACAAAAGTTAGCCTGCTTAGCAGAGAGTAATATTTCACCGGTAGAATTTTATGCTATTCAAGTGGAAATGAGTGGACCACTATCGATGGAGTCACCTGACAGATAAGAACCTTGATGGACAGTTATGGAGGCCATATCACACTGAGCACATTCAGCTGGCTCCAGCTGGCCCCATGTACCCCCACCTCCACTCAGTGACAGGCTGCAGCAATTGTTCTTTGATTTAAAGGAATATTCAAGACGTTTTGGGCAAAATACCCTTTTTCCAACTTACCCAGACTGAGACAAGATGTTTGATACCACTTTCACCTCTGTACGTCCACTGGTTCGGTTCCTATGGCTAGCATTTCATATTAGCTTAGCATGAAGTCTTGAAGCCTGTAGGAGTCATTAGCCTAGCTCCGTCAAAGTGAAAAAAATAAACTTACAGCAACTCTGAAGCTGTCTCATTTATACAATGTATCATGCGTACAGCACAGTAAAGAAATATGCGTCTAAGCTAACGTGAAATGCTATTCATAGGAACTGAACCAGTGGATGTACAGAGGAGAAAACTGTATCAAACATCTTGTCTGGGTACGTTGGACAAAGATTATTTTGCCCAAAATGTTTGAGTAGCTCCTTTAAGTTTGAAGTGTGATACAAGAGAGAAGTCCAAAGAGAAGTCTACCTGCTTTGTGATGCATGCAGTAGTGTGGGCTGTTCATCTCTGTTTTGATGTGAAGAGTCAAATATCTTCTGCTCAGTTACAGAGCCAGCCAGATGACTAAGTTAGCATTTATAGCTAGCATATTTACTGAGCATTCCCTTCTGAAGTGGATACCTGCAGTCGGAACGGCCCTGACTTTTCCCTTGTGGGGGAAAGCTATTACCTCTCTTATCTCATCCCAAGACAACAAAATAATTTGACATTTGTGGGAGGTGGGAGAGATTGGACATTACATGCCAGCCTGCATAGTCAGAAGAAGGAGCCACAGCTTTCCAGTCAGCCACAATTAACAAGACAAGACAATCTCAATAATTCAGTGGATATTAAGTAGTATCAAGGCTCTGAGGCTCTAGTCGGCAAGGAGCCAGGTGAAACCTTAGCCAAACTGCTAGACTGCTATGAATTTTGCAGACGATGACCAGTAAAGGCAGATATCAGAGGTACTGGTGGGGGCAGGGGGCAGTGTGCGTCTCTGCAGCTATTTGGCTCAGTAAACAAGACCAGCTCCTTTGTCACCCTGACACTGAACACAAGCCACCAAGTCACGGTCACATGGCAACAGGCAGAGCATCTCAACACCTCACCTGCCATATCCCAGAGTGGACAAAACATACACAGCAAGGCAAACTTCTTAGAAAGAAACAGCTAGTGAGGCCATCCCTCATCCCAAATTTCAAAGCACATGACAAACATGACAAACTATCAGACAGAGCTGGTTCAAACATGAGATGATTCCCAGAGGAATAAATTTCATCAGCCAATGCAGCAGAAAGTTTTAAGAGGTTTTAAGAGGTATTTCCTACATTCCACCTCCATTCCCACGGTGCTCATGCATACAGACATGAGATACAGCCGCCTCGAACATGTTTTAAGGAACATGCATGATGACTGTTCAGAGCCATTCACACTCATTCTCACTGGGCCCACACCACATTGCCTGCTCCCTAAACAAACATTCAACTTCCAAATCCATTTCTTTACCTTTACTTCCGCAGCGCACCCATACTATCAAAGCATTTCTAACAACTGATAATGTATTATCTGCTGGATAAAGTAATAACTTGTTAAACTTCCCTTAAAATGGCTTTCTTAACCTTAATTCATCACCGCTCCATGAAATTAAAAACGTCTTTTCCAAAAATATCCAGGATGTGTATTTTGAATACACATGATACATTGTGTAAATAAGACAGCATTGGAGTTGTTGTTTTTTTTTTTTTTCACTTTAATGGAGCTAGGCTAATAACTCCTGTAGACTTCAAGTCTTTATGCTTAGCTGACACAGAATGCTACCCATAGGAACCAAACCAGTGGACGCACAGAGGTGAAAATGGTATTGAACATCTTGTCTCAGTCTGGTCAGAGAAAGGGTATTTTGCCCAAAACGTTGGAGTATTTCTTTAAGGAAGTATTATTCACTGACATATTTCTTAATAGAAAAGTAAAATTGAAGTTACAGTAACTCACATTTATTAACTCTGCAGGTGTTTGAGTTTGCCCTCTGGAAGTTTTGCATGAAAAAATAATACATTCTTTCGTTGGTGAGGGTATAAGGAGAAAAACGCAACATCCCACACTTCAACAGACCCAGACGTTTTCAGAGCTAGAAGCCAACTTGTTCTGGTGCGACCAATGGCAGGAAATCTAGCTGTAATGTGGTGTCACTCAGGGAGTGAAGTCACGCTCCGTCATCAGCAAGTGGTGCAACCGAGCACAATAGAGCTAATGCCAAAGATACATAGATGCTATGATGGTATTTTTGCTTTGCAATGATGGGTAAGTTCTTTTGCACCCAATGTAGGACAGGAGATTTTGGCCAGCAGCAGCCAGGTGAGAGAGTAAACAGGCAGCTGAGCTTGGCAGTACTGGAGACAATCACTAAGGACACACAAAGGAAAAATATCTGCTTACTGAAAATTAAGCTCCAAATGATTTATTCAGGTGATGTTTCAGTCATAGCTTAACCTTCAATATGCATATATATTTCCTTTTATTGACTACCTTATCCTGCACCTGGCGAGAGAGAGAGCAGGAGAATGAAAAATATTGTTTTTCTATGGCACTTCAGTCATTCAGCAAAAAATTAGAACTTAGTGTTGTATACAATTTGACAATGTCCCTAAATATGCAAATATAAATTCTGCCAGAACGTTAAGTATAGGCAATGCTTACACAAAATGCTTCCCATAGGAACCAAACCAGTGGACGTACAGAGGTGAAAATAGTATCAAACATCTTGTCTCAGTCTGGCTAAGTCGGAAAAAGGGTATTTTGCCCAAAATGTTGTAGTATTCCTTTAACACAGCGGCCAAGATTCAATTTTAGGCCCTTTGCTTCATGTCATTCCCCCTCTCTTCTCTGTCTTTCCTGTCTATCTGCACTGTTACTATCAAATGAAGCAAAAACAAAACAACACACACAAACACACACATGAGAAGGATGACTCCTAAGTGTGTCTTCTCATTTTAAAATCACAGTGTCTCTGCCTAGGAAAATAAAATGAATATCAAAATCACATTTCTTTTACTTCCTGGAAAACATGTTTTGTTTTGTTTTTTTTTGTTTGTTTGTTTGTTTTTTGTTACTTTATAATGTATTGGTGCGCATCCATAAAAATTCTAACCAATAATACCATTGCGGATTTTGAACCACCACCATTATATGCAACCTTCACATTAATAGTGACAAAGTGGTGTGGTGGTAAAAACCCTTACTGAATTTATTCATTTTGGAGAATGTGGAGGCTGTGAAGCCTGACGGTTAGAGTTAACCTGCTTTTGTATTTGCACCTTCAGCTCTGATTGTGATAGTACATGCTGTAGGTAGAATATATATGATGATACAACTCAAGTTCCAGCTTCCCTTGAATATCAACACAGGTTATAATGTTAAACATATACCAGTTCTTCATTTCAAAGAAAACCTATTAGGCCATAACACAATATGATGTTTTAATGGTTTTAATGTGTCTATCACTATCATAAATTCTCTGTAATGACACACCACATTGCTGGCCAGCCAGTCTGTGTACTGTAATCCCAGTTCTCTGTTTGGGATGCTACATTTTTAATGGGGGGATTTAATGGTCTGAAAGACAACACCCTGTTCAATTAATCATCACTGCATTTGTATGTCTGAGCAGAGAGGAGCAACACGTCTGCAATGGCAGTGAATACCCAGGGATCTGAAGGGGGATTCTCAAGGCATCTATATGCTGCTGACACCAGAGCTCATTGTGCGCATGTGTATGTGTGTGTGTGTGTGAGCATAGGTGAGTGAGTGAGTGAGTGAGTGAAGGAGTCAAATTGAGTTTGAGACCTTGAGAGTGATAACATTTTGACTTTTTAAGGGGAAAGTTTAGGATAAGGATTTAGGTTAAGGATTAAGTTTAGAACTAGGATTGGGTTTCCACTGGGGTAAGAGTTAAGATTTAATTAGCACTGGGACCTGAGTTTGGGAGATGGATTAGAATTAGCATCAGAATTTGGGTTAAGGTTTAATATTGGCACTAGGATTAAAGGACAGTTTGTTTTGTTCATTTCTTGCATCCCCTCACTGTTACATGACTGCAGATGATTACCCATGTTTCATCACATTATGGGATATTTGTTATATTTTGAAATAACTTAATATCTTACTCTCTGTGTAAAGAAGAGTATGCCAATCCAATTTTAATTGTGTAAAATATGGCTTTATTTAATTTTTACGGAGTGTAGCAGGCAGGGGATAGGGTTAGTTTAGAACTTGGATTAGGGTTTGGGATTAAAGGAACACACACAACATTTTGGGCAGAATACCCCTTTTCTGACTTGGCCAGAGAGAGACAAGATGTTTGATACCATTTTCACCTCTGTATGTCTACTGGTTCCTAGGGGTAGCATTTCGTATTAGCTTAGCATACTTGAAGTCTACAGGAGTCATTAGCCTAGTTCAAAGTCAAAACATAAACCTTACTGCAACTTCAAGGCTGTCTTATTTACACAATGCATCATGTGTATTTGAAATACACATCTTAGTTTTTTTTTTAAAAACTAAAAAACTTATTTCAAATACACATGATGCATTATGTAAATAAGACAACTTTGGAGCCTCTGTAAGGTTTATTTTTTCACTTTGTTAAAGCTAGGCTACTGACTCCTGTAGATTTCAAGTCTTTATGCTAAGCTAACACAAAATGCTATCCATAGGAACTGAACCAGTGGACGTACAGAGGTGAAAATGGTATCAGACATCTTGTCTAAGATTCTAGGTTGGAGTTAGTGAGTGAGGTCAGTACCCATCATGCAGTGCTAGTAAAGAGAGGATAGACAACTGTATGAGCGACCAACTCTGACAAACTGGATGGAAAACAATTTGTCGTGTCATCACTAGGCATGCACCCCCAAAACCCGGCTCTAAATGAGAACCAGTTCTAAATTAGTAAAACCCAGAGCACTGATAAAGTCTAATGTTATCAGTTCTGCTATCGGTACTAAATAAGTTTGTGTCTTTTTGAAGGAATTTACTCTCATGTTGTGAACACAATCATGCCTCTCTCTCCCTCCCTCTGTCTCGGTGTCTGTCTCTGTGCGAGAAGGCGGGGGTTTCTCTCACACTCACTCACTCACTCACACACACACACACACACACACACACACACACACACGGCACTCAGTCAGTCCAACAGAAACAGAGGTCATGGCGGAGAGAACTAAACGCTCTTTGGTTACATTTTACTCGAGTCGGTGATGACAGTGCTCGTTGCCATAAGCGCAATAAAATCCTAGCAATTTGACAAAACATCTGTTGAGCAAGCACAATATGGACTTTTTTTTTTAACTGCTACGCTATAGTCCCCTCGTGGTCACATCCTCATCCACACCACGTACGCCATAGCCCACACTAGTAGCCCTGTTTTTTATTCTGCAAAAAAAAAAAAACTGATAAGAGTATTGATGAAGTACCAAAAGCAATATAAGAGTGGCGATACAACCCTAATATACACATCACAAGTCATCACGATAAGTGAATTGTCAAAGACGATAACAATCTGGGCGACTGGTGAGCTCTGATGTGTGACTATGACAATGTTCAAGACCAGGATGATTGAATTTAATGTCATAGATAACTGCTGATATATTTCCAGTGATATATTTCCAGTACTTGAGACTGTGCATTCACTGGACATGGCATCAGGCTTTATACTAAACCAACAAAACACTTTGAATCAAGAGGATTTCCTCTCACCTACATTTCAACCAAATATTTTGTTATATAAAAACCTCAGGATCGTACAACTTTCTTATCCAACAGAGAACCACAGAACCCTTCCATTTAATTTAAAGGTGCAGTATGTAGTTTTGGGAGATACATTTTCAAATCAGACTTGTGGAAAAATTTGATGGCATATGAAAATACACATTACGTTAATCTGTGCGCAGGGAAAACTGGCTCTCTGGGACACTGAAAAGTTAACATTTTACTGCTGTTTACAATTGCAGGGCCAAAAAGTCTGTTCACAAATATATTTATTATTCAAAGAAGCATCTCATAGGCTGTTCTGTTTGATTTACAGCTTCAAAATGAGTTTTCTTTGAATTTATGATAAAATGAGATTCAAAGAATTACATTATTTTAGCAGGCTCTGCAAATGTAAACAATTATCTCTCTGAAAACTACAAAATGCACCTTTAAAACATGAAAATCACAAAACCCAAAACTTTTCACCCAACAACAACAACTGTATATGGTCTATGCTATTAGTATGCATACATGGTGGGTTAAGTAGGGCAGATGGAGAGCAAAGAGCAAAGTGGAGTGTCGCTTTGCTATGAAGTGAAATGGTTCGACCTGACGTGTTTTCTGTGAATGATGTCAGCGTTGTTGGGATTTTGGTCTATAGAAAAAGCTGCCTACATTCTGAAACATGCTCCATGTGATAGTCCATTCAAATTGTGCAGTGTAACTGTTTCTTATTACAAGCTGCCATGATATCTCTCAGAGATTGAAGACGTGATTGATACGGGGAGGGGAAATGAACTTGTAAAGCGTGTATGTTAAAGGTGCCCGCCGAGCTGGGCCTCCTTTCATCTTGCAAGATTGATATCTCCAGTGTTTATCATAACAATGCCAGATGAGATGAGACTGGATTACGGGGAGAGCAGAGTGGTTCACTTTGCAAAGAAGCGCCAGGATTGTTTACAGTGGTCGGTGGTGGCAGGGGAGGACTAAGGCTGCTGTCATCACGTCCCTAACATAGTTTAATCCAGCTAATGAATGAAGACATAGGGATTTGCCCCTGCCTCTCTGAGATGTATCATAGAGCAAATATTACACAGGATATTGCAGGGAACTTCCTAAGCTTCTCACTGAGTCAGTTTTTTTTTTTTTGCCAAAATAATCTATTATCATTTATCAAATTTACCCCTCTCTCTCATGCACCCTCTCTCTCTGTTTGGGTGTGCACCACTGAGAGTAATATTAAGCAATTAAAGCATCACTAAACACTGTGCGATGCATTCCGTTTAATGTATTGATATGAGGGGCTGGAAAATTTATATAGTATCTGGGAAAAAATATTGCAATACTCAGCTGTATCCATTTTTTTGCACAGTCCTTGTCTCATTATATGCATGTCTATTTGCATGACTATGTTTGCAGGTGTTCAACAAATCCAATCCCTCATTATTGGAATTATCCAAAACTGTTATGTCTCCAAAAAGTCAGGATTTTCTTAATTTCCCATTTGAGGTCCATGCATTTGCATTGCATTTTATAGTAAGTTTTCAAGATGCTGATTTGGCCCAAAAGTACTGAAATATACTTTCCATATGGGAGACACTGTCAGCAACATTACAAATGCAGGCAAAATTGCATATGTGAGGTTTTTGCTGGGACATTCTAGGTCTCAGCTGATAAACATTTTTTTCACCAGTGATTTGGATTTTAAGCAGTCTAAAAAGGGCTTCCTGTCACTTAAAATGGTGTGATGCAGTGTATGTGTGTGTGTCTGTGTGTGTGAGTGAGTGTGTGTCATGTTGCAGATGCTGAGGCT
>OMLF01048702.1:0-29433 GCA_900302615.1 Holocentrus rufus | reverse complement strand
AGCTCCCCCCTCTGATCTTGGCTCGCCACTGCAGCGCGCAGCAGAGTGGCCGACCTCCCGTGGCTAGCCAATAAGGCACCGCCGTGGCTATGTAGGTCGCGGCACCCGTGTTCGGCCTGTGGAGCCTCTCCGCTGGTGCTTACACACACATCAAAACACATACGCACACGCGCCAGCTGGGAGGCACTGGAAACTCAAATTAGTGCATATCTTTTACATTCACACTGATTCTCACTCACACACACTTAAAATATGCGAACGGATGAGCACATAAACATATATACACACACAGATACGCTACACAAGCACATTGAAATGTGCGGTGAGGATGTAAAGTGTTTGTTTTTAGATGAGAACATGTGATCCGAGCCACATTTATAGACAATAATGTGTCACAGGATCTTTCTTCATCTCTCTCGCTCTCCAGTTTCATTAAACTGAAAACTTCCATTGAGTGATTAAATGTCTTGATGGAACATAAGCCGTGGCTCCGAGCAAACACTTTGGAAATCTGCGCTGCCGCAGCGTTGAGTAACAACAACCACAAGACATGCCGCTGACGTGCGGAGGAACGTCCCGTGCCAAGGCTGTCAGCGAATGAAATCCGCTGCGAGTGTGTGTGTGCGCGCGTGTGTGTGTGCGTGCGCGAGCGAGTGTGTCTTTGTGCCGAGAGTGACAGGGAGCGAAGGGTTAACTAGGCTAAGACAAAAGGACAGGCTGAAGCTATTGTGCTGTGTGGAGGGCCTCAGGAGCAGAAGGAGGCCTTAGGGCTCTCTCTCACACACACACACACACACACACACACACACACACACACACACACACACACACATCTCAACTCAACTCAATGACAACAGGCTGGGCTTTTAAAACACAAATAAAAAAAAAAGAGCACACACATGCATTAATCATAAATGCCCACAAATCGCAGTAGGCTGCTGGTACAAATACTGGTGGCATGAATCACGGCGACAGAAACAAAAACTGTGAATCCGACATCCTTTCCAGGCTTTTAATCCAAACAGCTCATCTCAACAGACCCCCGCAAGAGTCTCGTCATCTCTCTTCTTCTGTCTTGACCTCGAACCCTCCGCTCCCTCGCTCGCTCTCTGGATTCCTCTCATCTCCCACCTCACCCACTCCTGCGCTCTCCTCTCCTCCTCCACTTCTTCCTCTTAACTTCAAAACCCTCCGCTGCGGCTCGGAGGACTCTCTGTCAAACACATTCGCTCGTGAGGGTGGGGGAAAAAAAATAAATAAATAAACAAATAAAACGAAGAGATTCCTCCTGATGAATAAGTGAGATTCTTCATGGAATGTGAATAAATTGTGACTTTATAACAATGAGGAGTCTGATGATAAATGTGCGAGTGAGGGCTGTTGTTTGACGTGTCAGGCTGACTCATGACACATCAACAGTGGAGACAACAGTTTGCTTTGTCTTTGTGACTTGGACATGTTGACACAAATAGCGCAGCCATCACTCCGGAGAGCGAGACTCGGTATCAGGTAGATGTACGAGGAAGAAAGCAACGGACGACGGAGTAAAATCCATCTGGCTTGTGCAGGAGAGCCGGTGTGAGAGTGAACTGGAGGAGGGAGGGAAGGGAAAAAACGGATTTCGAGCACTCCATGAAGGATTTAGGGGACTTAATTGTACTGCTTATTGCATTTTTGTGTTTTACCCTTGTTTGCTTTCTTTACTGATTTTACCTAATATGGTTTTTATAAGGCTGCAGAATCCCCCCCCTCCACCCACCATCATCCTATCCCGTGTTTCCAAACAGACAAAACCACAACAATACCCACATATCTCTGCGTGATCTGGTGCCTCTCGTGCGGGTCGTCCAGCACGTTGACTGACAGGTCCGAGATGGAGACGGCGGCGGACGCGGTGAGTGTAACCAGCAGCACCAGCACGCCCTCGCCCTCCTCCAGCGGCAAGTCCAGCTTGTGCGTGTGCTCTTTACTGAGCCGTGACAGGTCTATCGTGCACCTGCAGTACAGCACAGACAAGACACGGGGCTGGAGCTGCGGCGAATGCATTTGACATTATTGTACATTTTATATCAGTTGTGAAAGAAAACAATGCAGACATTAAGTTATGGCAATGCGTGGGTATATGACAGAAATTTTACCTGTTTTGGCAAGGTATGCTTGTTCAAAATATGTGAGGCCAACAGACAAATCATCCCTTTACCTTCCCATGAAGTCGTCCTTCTTGCCGGCGTCTCTGTCCCACACTGTGATGTCTATGTAGCCCCCCTGCTCCTCATACATGTGGAAATCGAATTGCTCCCTCCACTGCGGGTTAAGTGTTTTGGGTATTGTCTGAGTGGGCAACACAAGAGATACGGCCCTGTGTGACAATTATTTGTGTCAAATATGCAGGATGTGCAGTCACACAATGCCGCCGAGACCTTCAGGATCAGAGTGCCTGTGTGAATCAAATGTATTGAGCCATTCACGCGTCTCAATCAGCTATAAGTCAGCGGAAGAACCTGTGTTTTCAAAATGCACACAGGAATGTGCTCCTTGACATCTTCAACTCGCAATTTAAGTGAAGAACAAAATGAGGAAAGTAAGAAAAGGTTGATTCTAAAGCGGCTACAGCAGCGTCTGCATAAGGTGTGGGGGGGTCACAGTCAAGACTTAGCTGTTTTTATTATAAGAGCAATGACAGTGAGGGAGACATTTCTGTTTCTTATGCAGGAGTAGTTCTTCTACCTGAAAGAAAAACTGTATATCTTGGCAGCTTTTTGTTGGTTCTGCATTGAGCGACATTCATGATTCAAGATAATTGGAAGCTATGCCTATTATTAATTCAAGAGTTATATATCATTTTAATGCTCTGACTCAATAGTCGCGCAGTCTGTTGAATTGATCGAGTCTCGCCACAGTAAGTCTCTTGGTCACAGCTCGTCTCGGGCTGCAGACCAACAAAGCTTCCTCGCGCAGGAATCCTTGCAGACAAGCAGGAGTAAACAAAGGCGATATTCCCCGACAGCGGCGTTTACCTTGCTCTTGTACTTCTGGTGTCCCATTCGGAACTTGACGTAAGGGTCGCTGAGGCCGTTGGCGTCCATGGGCTGGAGGTCGCGCCCTTCTATCAGGCTGATGCTGACAATGCCTCGCCACAGCTGGGCTTTTCTGTGCACATCTGACAGACGCATGCTCTGGTACTGCAGCGCACACACACACACAAACAAACAAACAGGCACACCGTATATACACAAGCATACACACATTTACAGAAAAGTGCACGCACAACCTCGCATGTATATATGCATGGACATATATTGCACACACACACGCACACACACACACACACACACACACACACACAGAAATATCAATTAATTCCTACATAGAATCTTTACTGCATCTGTGTCTTCATCATAAAAAAAGAGGACATAGCAAAACACATCAGGACAACACAGAGAGAAGCAGGCAGAGACGTGGAACCACGGTCAAACACAGAACAAGACATCTGGACAGAATTTGCTCATGAGGTCTGAGCTCACCTGACACACTGGAGCATCACTGTATTTCCACACAGTGATTCCCAATATACAATAAGAGCAAACCGACAATCAGGATTTGTAGTGGGCATTATAGACCCTCCCTCGGCAGCAGAATTTCATTCTCCTCGGTTTGGTGGAAAAATGAAAAGCATGTAACCTTGCTTTATCCTTTCTCAATGGCACGTCTACTGAAAATCCACTTTGGAGGAAATTACTCACTTTGAAATAAGAGTGAGTATGTACCGGACCAGTTTTTATTGGTCCAATCTGGTGACAATTTTTACAATCTCCGATAACAGATCTCTTTGTCTGTTTTGAATTGGAGGTAAGGTATTTTTAAGGCTGTCCTGTACAGTACCTGCAGACCATAGAAATAACATGCAGTATAATGACAAACTATAATTGTCAGGGTTGACCGGGCTGCATGTTACCAGCAATACAACCCCAGATTGATGCCTCTCAATAGAAATATTTTTTTCCGGCAGTTTCCTAACCACTTACAGGCCTATTTAACCTCTCTTTGAGTCATGTCAGTATCCTTCACTAAAACAAAGAGCAGGGTATTTATTTGTCAAACAAATACACCCCTCTCTCTCGCTCTCTCTGCCTTTCTCTCTCCTCCTTCCTCGTTAGGGAGAATTTATTAGCATAGCTTTTGTTTTGCGGGTGAATTTCATTAAACTCTGAACAAACCCTGCCTCACAAGCGCAGGCCTTTGATCTGGAGACGGAGCCTCTTAATTTCCATTCTCCAGACATTAAACAATGCGAATGGCTCCCCCACAATACAGCCAACCACCCATACACTACTCCCACTTCTCTCATTTCTCCTGTTCACTTGCTGCTAACACACTGTATGCTAATAGCGAGAGGTCGTTGTTATGTCCTATTCTAGCACAATCCCGATTGTAAGGTCTCCTTGTTTTGTTGCTACATATTGCTTCTTACAGGAAAGCGTGGGCTATTTGGATTAGGACTCTACATCCCCCTGCCAAAGCACAGCAGGGGAAAGATCATACAGAGACATTTTCTGAGGCCGGAAGTCCTTTAATAGATAATAACGGTTAATTTCAAAGCTAATGCAAAACTGTGCACGGTTCAACTTCTGTTAGAAGACAGCCCTTTGGAGGAGCTGAATTATTGAAAGTGCAAAGACAAGCACTTTGCCCGGTGGTGAACTTAGAGAGCTCCGGATTTAAAACGCCTCTGACTCATAATTATTATCTCAAACTAGTTCTTGTACAGTTTGCATCTGCTACAGAGGGTTCAGCACTCATAGATGCTTGATTAAAGAGAAATGGTTGTATAAAAATAACCATGGAGGCAGTCAAGCAAGGAGGCAGGGAGGCAAAGAGGCACTCAGGAGAAGCAGCTCTTTTTTTGGTGGGGTAGCACAGTAGCTAGTTAGTTAGCGCTCGAGCTAATTCCCGAGTCACAGGCGGAGTGGCCCAGTTTGGAGGCTTCAAAGGCTTGGTTTGGGGAAACACGATACAGCAGGACGTCTGGCCAGATCCAACCATGCACACTTTAAATGTGTTTCTGTGCCTCTTGGAGGATATCAAACTTTTTACTGCAACTTACAGGAAACAGTGCCTACAGTGCCTCCAGGTCTGAGTTAGAAAGTGAGACATGTGGTAGATTTCAGATACCATCCCTGAATAAGATGCTCCCTGTCTCCTTGTCTCTGTTTACTTTTGACCAAAATGGCAAAAAAACAGCAAACAGATACCAAGGCTGGTACACAATTAAATTCTGGGGGAACAGTATAGTGCAGGTAAATGATGTGATGTACAAAAGAAACCTTTTCTGATACTAAAAATACTGATTCACCTGCTGAACAGATATATGCCACATGCATGAGCCAGCGAAACGAAGCAGAACCTCAGTCAGCATGCTTTGTGGTCAGCCTGACAGCCAATGAGAATCGTGGAAATGAAACCAAAGGTAACAGTTTCTTATGCAAGCCAAGATGGGAACTCAAAAGAATGGGGCCGGATCAGCAGCAGAAATTTGAACTTGAGGTACAGGGCTCTAAGAGAGGGAACCAATCACTACTTAATAGACTAATCTCTCTCTCTCTATTTAAAGCCCCTTAAAGAAAAAAAAAAAAATCCAATGCTTTATTTTCTCGCCCAGCAGCTGCAATACACTGTGCCTAATAAGGGTGGAAAAAGCATCAAAATATCCTGCTCACAAGTGCTGTTATTTTGCTTAGGTTTTACTTAAATAGAGGTACAATTACTCATATGAAAATCTATTTAAGCAAAAGTAAGCAATAACTTATTTAACTGTGCACACAGTGAAATTAAAAAATCTTATCAATGCCATTTTAAAAAGCAGTGGATGGAGTTCAAACTAGATTCTTCCAATTTGAAAAATTAGAAAGAAAAAAAATATGTAAAAGCATATTTCTTTCTTTTCTTCTTGGCTGACCGAGAGCTCACTGGGAATGGCTCCACATTTGGCCAATTTATGACTGTCCAGTTTCTGATGCATATGCTTATAGAGGGCCTACAAAAATGCTGTGATGGACATGATTCAAACTGTAGCAAAGTGCAATACTTCAGTCAAAACATACTGTGTGCAATCATGCCACAGGGCACCTCAATTATAGTAACAAATAATCACAATTTGTTACCTCCATCCTTGGTGGAAGTAACAAATGTGATTTATAACTTGCCTTCAGAGTCATACACACAGCTCACAGCATTTACTTTATGCCACTGTAGTCCCTTAAGACTTTTCTTTGGGTTTTTGTTTTTATCAGATGTTGAGGTGGTTATGTATTGCAGCTTGTGGAAAATAAGCCAGTGACAGTGAGAAGGAGAACTGAGGAACTGAAAGAATAAGTGACAATAGCACTGAGGAGGTAGGGAGGAGGAGGGAGAAGGGGGAGAGGACTGAGTGTAAGACTCCATCCATGTACCAAGAACACTGGTGAAGAGTGCAGGAGAGGTGAAGGACAGTGCGATCGGTAGTGGGGTTACAGTACAGTGTTTTGGGAGGGGGTGGGGAGTTACATGCTGTTTTAGTTTACCTTACTAGATCGCTTCCAGTTCCTTCTCAAAAGCATGGTCTGTAAATGAGACAAAGCGGTTACAGAGCACCCTCCCCACTGTCGCCCCCTCACAGCTGCAGTGTCAGAGGTTAAGAGGGGCATTAGGTGTGTTTGAAGTTCAGAGGTCAGCCCGGCTGGGTGCAAGGGAGGGAGGACAGTGGGAACGAGGGTGTCATTCATGCAACTTATGTAAGCAAAACATAGAAAAAGCGCTCCTATTTGTTACACAGGGTTGTTGCATTTGTGTATGTGCACGCACACACAAAAGGAACGTAAGTATACATGTGTGCATATAAACTTACACACTTCCATCATATCCACCCATACATACATGAATTTGAAGACACACAATGTACAAATTATGGGACATCCTGTACAGAAATACTGCTGATGTCACCTGGTGCAGTTATTTCTAAAAACATACAATTAATAGTTTGAATTTTAAAGTAGAAACTTCTACATTCTTCCTGTTACCAGCAGATGGCAATAGAGAGCAGCATCCAAAATGCACTAGTGTAACCTTGTACTAATTTTTCCACAGTTGGAGAGATCCAAAGTGATGCTTAACCTAAATAGAGTTTATTTGTTCTGTCAAATGTGGACTCTCTGAACTGTAGTACTAAATAAGCAGCAGAATTAAGACATCAGATCAAAAGGAATAAAATATTTCCCCCATGACTCTGCCTTGTTCCGGATCGAGCATGCAGGGGTCCAATTAACCAAACAAATAATTGAACAGAAATGAATGCAACTCTGAATTGTCGAGCACGTCCGCAGAGGAACAAGCCAACATAATTAGGAACGATAGAATCCGACGCTCTTTGAACATGGAATGGATATTCTTTCTCTTTCTTCCGCAGAACATATTAATTACACTTGTGTATATGCATATCTGTTTGCTGAGTTGAGGAGTTTCCAATAGCTGAGTCTGAATGAAGCTGGTGAACTTCAGTTCAACACAGCTGCTCTGCAGCAGTCTCTGGATGTGTGGTGACCAGTGGCATGAACCAGAAAAACGCTTCCACTGAACTTAATGACATTTATCACTAAGGACATTTATAGCTGCACTTCAATCCAGCTAAAAACTAAAGTAAATTATGGATCTTTCTTTCCTGTTTGTCTCAATGCTGTCAATTTCACTTTACATACTTTCAAAGGATATTTATATCTATATAATTTGATTTTGTCTGGGGGATTTGGAGTGAAAAGTAAGCGATAAATTGTGAACATCTGAATTCTTCAGGATTTCTTTGTTTTGCTTCATTGGCCATACTGTTCTTAATCTTAGCGTTGTATGTCAAAGATATAGGATGGGAGAAGAAAGAAAATGAAGAACAGCTCTGACAGAAAAAGAGTAAGATATCTATGAGAGCCTTTGAATGTATTGAGTCTCCTTACAGCTTCCCTGATGTCTCCCTCCTTGGGTGACAGAGTGACGGCTAGTTCCAGGGTGCCCAGATTATGGTCAGGGTACTGTGGGTCCTTCAGATCCAGCGTCACATCCAGGGTCCTACAGGGGGGGCACAGTCAAATGCCATTCACATACACAGCATTACAGTGAGCACTTCTGCACTTCTGCACAAGTGGATCTTATGCAAAAACTATTCATTTCCAATTCATACAGTGCAGCCTGTCCATAGCCTGTAGGCAGGAACGCCTGTGTACTTGCATTAATTCAGATATGAACACGTGCATAGGCGTACTGTACATAATTGCATACTGCTCACCCTACATACATATAAATACAAAAAGCGTACGCATACATACATGTATTTATACATGCATTTTTCCAATTACAATGCGTAGTAGAAGGCTTGACTTGTGCAGTGTCATGTGTTTGAAGTGTGTCTGAAAAAGCAATTTTCCCCAAATTCATGACAGGGAAACAAACACAGTGAGTGAACATGTTAGTCATCGTCATTTAATATTAAACATATCACTTCCAAAATGAGATATTTGGAATTTGAAGCATTTGGTAAATTGACTGAATTTATACAGCACTTTTCTAGACTACTGACCACTCAAAGCACTTTACAGTGTTTGCCTCATATTCACCCATTCACACACGTTCATACACTGATGGCAGAGGCTGCCATGCAGAGTGTCAGCCAGCTCATCAGGAGCAGTTAGGGGCTCAGTGTCTTGCTCAAGGACACTTCGGCATGCTCTCTGGAGGAGCCGGGGATCAAACCAGGAACCCTCTGATCACTAGGGACCGGCTCTACCTCCTGAGGTATGCGCCGCCCCCAACAGACTCTTACAAAGTGATTGATAGCACAAAGGAGAGGTGGGTAAATTAAGTCCTTGAATAATAAAATCATAAAAGTTTAACAGATGGTATCATCCATCTTTCAGGAATACTAAGTGATGGACTTCAGGTAATGACTTTTCTCTTCATATATTTTCTCTGTACAATCAAAATTTAATATTGCCTTGCTCTGCCTCATCAGGTTTGTGGTGAATTACCAGAGAACACCACTAGAGGGAAGTGCTGGACTAGTTTGGAACAAAGGGTGAGCAACCGCAAGTATAACAGGGGGAGGCAGGAAGCACATTGAGGAAATTTATAAAAAAAAAAAAAAAAAAAAAAAAACAAGCAAGAAAAAAGAAAAGCATAAGGAGAGTATTCATGGGGAAAAAATGAAGTAAGGAACAGGATGAGGAGCAGGAATTAAGGGAGAAAGAGACCTTTGGTGTTCCAGTGACTCCAGGTAGAGGTAGGCTGAGCCCATGAAGTCATCCTGAAGGCCGAAGTCATAGTCAAAAACCTACAGGGACACAACAGAGCATCTGTCAACAGAGGGCCCTGAACGCATCACTGGTCTTGTAGCTGCACATCACTGATGTTATGATGCTGCTGCTGTATCACTTTGAATTTCTCCTTTGGGGGATCAATAAAGACAACTCTTCCTCTTCCTCAAAACAACTGGATTACAAAACACAAAAAGGATTGACAGTGTGTTGACATTCAACTCTTTTCAACTCAGACATCTTATTCATCCAAAATGAAACAGTAATTTATAACAGATGAAACATTCATCTCCCCTACCTTGACATACAGCGGTTCCCGAAGGGTTTCCACCAGCAGGCTGACTCTCTCATCCCACACCGGATTAAGGTTCTTATGGATGGTCTTACTCCTGAACACCTCCTTCCCTGCAATTTTAAACTTCACATACGGGTCACTGGTCCCTGGGGAAAGAAAACAGACACAGACAAACACCATGACTTCAGCTTTCATTTGTTACTCCAATTACCTACAAAAGCCCAGTTTCTATTTCATGAACCTGTGCCTTTTTCTGTCATTGTGAGGACAGAGATTTCTCAGCATCTATATCTATATCTATCTATCTATCTATATAGTCTTCCTCCGTTTGTGTGATTTCACTCTTTGTGGTTGAAAAGGTCCAATGAAGCAAGATCATTTTTAAGCAATAAAAAAAGAGGATGCCAGCATTAACCCATGTTATCTATACTGGTAAAATTAAGAAATCATTTGGACAAAAATGCTATATTCAGTATGCTTTTGTTGAATGAGAATGTTTCCCAGTATATTTGCGTGACGTATGGCGTCTTGCTTATGAAACTGCTTTCTTTTTTATCTTTTAATGATCTAAACTTTTGAAACAAATGTCAAAGCAGAGAATCGAACAAGCTTGTTGTCATCAGTAGCTCTAAGGAACAAAGTGTGGAAATGATAAAGCTCAGTTATAGTACATAAACACAGCTGAAAGAGTTGCAGGGTGTTAGCTAGTGTCATGTGAGGCAAAATGTCAGATGAAAACAAACCCAACTTCTCCACTGAAAGTGATCGTTTCTACTGATTTCAGAATGTAGAACTTTCGTCAGTCAGACTCAGGAACTTTTCATTCACAAATAAAATGGATATTATGTGCTTTTACACTGCTTAATGTTTAAATATTTTACCTGTGAATCTCCTCTATGAATTACTTTACTTCACGTCTCTGAAGTTTGGATCTAATGGAGGAAATGATGGGCAACATCGTAAATGGAACTGAATGTTATCTACAAGGCAGGAGGCACCACTCTCATTTCAGGGGTTTTGTGTGATAATGGTGTGTAAACATCCACAGCAATTTTGTAAGGGAGAGAGCCCAATTTGGAAAATGAGCCCAACTCTCACCAACACCAGAGGAATCATTTAAAACACTGCAGTAATTTTCTCATGAGAGGGGGTCTCCTTTACTGTTAGCTGCTCTGTAGAGAGAAACAGAGACCTCGCCCTCTCTTTCTCTCCCTCTCTTTGCTGTCCCTCTCAGCTGGAGGCCAAGGCAGAAACGCACACACACACACACACACACACACACCGCTGATGGCCTGAGGAGAGTTTCAGACATGTCACGTGACTCACATTCAACTATAGGTCAAACAACTCATGCTGAATGCTAATTGGCTGAGACACAGTGACAGCTCAAGGCTGTAATGCTGAGTTTTCTGTCGAAGCCACAGCCTCAGGACTATAATGGCCATTTTATCAGCACATAAGAAACATACAATGACTGCATTTTACCACTAGGTGGTGCCATTGATTTACATTTGTATTATTTTGAAAAAGTGCCAGAGAATTTTGGGGGGATCAATGAATTGTGTGGAAGTGGGCTTTCTTTCCAGTGTAAACACTTAAAAAGCCACAAGCTTGCAAAGCTCATAAACACGTCAACACACAGACACAAATATCTGTACATAAACTTCATACACAGTAGTTAACACACTAATATGCATTCACTCCCATGTAAACAGAGACAGACTAGAAGCCCTAAATCCCTTTTTGACCATGAGCAGCAGGCAAAAAAGCAATAAAAGCTACAATACTAAATCTACAGTTTTATTACCCTGAAAAATAGCCATTGATCCTCTTTTATCCATTCCTCCTCAGTCTTTTTCTACCATCCCATTCCCAAGTGCCATAAAGTTTAGCATAAGAAGTCCATTGATTTGACTAGCAGATAAAATTAAATGAGATAGAAGACACAGACCAGAGAGCAGAGTCAATTCTGAGTCAATTTTACAAATATGAGGTCCGGGGAGGTAACAAATGAAATACAGTCCAGAAGATAAATCCCCATATATGGCAGGTGGATTTCCCTCAGTCAAACAAACAAGCTGAAAAATAAAGCAGCGCATCTTATTAGACGAGACAGAGGCAACGAGACACAGTCAAGCAGACGGGGAAGCATTCAGACCGGCGGTGTCTGGGATCAGAGCTGTGTTTGTGCAGGAGATAAACGGGTTGACTGGATTGCGAGGTCGATCTCGTCCAGACTCAGTTAATAAAGTGGTCAAAGGGATCGTAACAGGCTGGACCGCAGATGCTGCATCTACTTTATGAACAAAGGAGCCAGTGTTTCTGTTATTATAAGTACTTCTCCTCCTTAGACAGCGTTGTAAAGACTGAGCAGAGTGGTTGTGGAGAGATACGGACATGTGACAGAGAGCAGGTGAGACATACAAACTCAAATCATTGTGGCAGGGATGTGATGGACTGATATCCCACCTAAATATAATTTACTCACCTTGTAACTGGCACAATTAGAGATTATTTTAGGCTGGTATGCAATATAATGTAAATCAATAGTATAAATCATATAAAATAGCATCAATGATAATACAAGAGAGTCTTGTTCAAATCATTTATTTGCACACTGGAGGTTAAAGTTATTCCACCTTTTTATTTACCTCTGCATAGCTGATTATAATTAATAGTGTATGTACCATATTCTGCTAAGATATTGATGCCACAAGCAGCAGGAAGCACAAAATCTATATAATTTGCACAAAAAGCACAAAACCTGAAGTAAACACAATTAATAGTACGACACTTGTTAATAAAATTAATTAAACTTTATTTGCAGTTTACACTAAATTTCTTACACCGAAAGCAATTCAAGCTCTACTTATGCTGTCACAAATATCAAACTATTTGCAAAGTTTGTTAAAAGATACCATTCAAAAATGTGTAAGTGACAGCTACTGCATATGCTGTTCACAAAATTTCCATAGAGTGACTGCAGCACTATGTGACCTGCTTGATTCAACAGTGACTCTCATGTCAACATGTGACTATAACTCAGCCTTTCCCCAAGTCGGTCTTTTCCCCCTCCTGAAAACTCCAGGTACTTACAGAATGATCTCTCAGTTTCCATCCTTCTTCCCCATCCAAGCATCTCCTCACCTGCTCCCATCATCATTTCATCATCATTTCATCCTTTCAACCATCTCTCCTCTCACTGCTGCAGCCTGGACCTCCAGCTGTTAGGAGGAGCTGTAACCTCCAGTGAAACTCGACTCTGGACTGAATGTGTTACAACTGGCTCAGAGCAGAAATGTGTTTGTTTGCATGCGTCTCATCAAATTAGTGTCATGTTATCATCTGCTCTGCTCACAATGATTACCAAGCAAATCACAAGCCAGGGGAGGAAATCCTATTATCATTCATGTTGTATTGTATGAGTGCAGTTTGGCTGCAGTATACCCCTCTGCCACAGTCTCTTGAACTGAATCACAGGATGAATAAAGTGTGTTGACTGGCTGAGAAAACGACAAGCAGCCAGAATCCATCAACATGCTTGTGTTTTCTGTCAGAAGGTAATGAGAGGCGGCTGTGTTGTAGGAGAAGCACGCAGCGAGGACACTGACTGGTTAAATGAAAGGCTCAGCTCGGTGGGTGTTTGCATGCATTTGCATCAGTTCAAGATCAAGTCATGACCTATCATTAGCGAGCAAAATAACTTGCAATTATCCGTCTCCCTCAGACACAAAAGTCTTCCCCGGTGCTTGTCAGGGGTGTGCAAGAACATTCAGATTTCACATTTTATTTATTTACTTCAGACCACATATTGTGGAGTTCAAGCATAGAGGAAGACTGACATGGGTAATTCTATTAATGCACAAGAGGTGAGAAAAAAGGTGTGATCTTTGTGATGATGATGAATGAATGATTCTAAAAATGTCACGTAGTAAATTGCACTGTACTTCAAAGTCCAATCTATTCAATATCAACCTGCCATTTGGGTCTGGCACCATTCAGATAAACGCAAAAGTGGGCCAAGCATGGATCAAGCAGAAAACATTCAAACAGGGACTTCAAATCCAATCAGCAATCTCCAAACACACTGTAATGGCTCTGTCATCAACCCAACCTCTAAACCTTCCATCCAAACATAATTATCTCCTGTTTGGATTGGACGAAATACAGCAGGTCATTAGCAGCTCAACCAAAGCTGGAAACAAATGCCTCGTAATTTCTCGAAATCTGTCTGTCCTTCATTTCAACTTTCCAAACATGACTTGGGAAACCTGCGAGCTTGATTAGAAATTCCAAACACGGACCGCTGCAGACTCATAAAAATATATAGTCCGTAAATGTTTTACAGGATTGTTTTACATCAGATTTAGATCAGAGACACAGTAAACAGAGTATGAACCATCTTCACAATGGAGACCAGATACACAGCAACAAACTGTCCCCTTCAAAAGAATAAGCTCTCTCTCACTTTGTCCCACTTTTTTTTTTTTTTTTTTAAACGGCTTGCGGGAGGACGGAGGGGGCAGGGCTGACTGAAAATTGCTGACATGATTCTCAGCTGACAGCGAGCGTTGACGTGAGAGTGGCGAAATATGTACGAGCTCCGGTCTACTGGGAAAACGTGTCCACTACTTCACATTTCAACAGCCTCGAACACGGCGGCTCTAGAAATACACGTTCGCATCATATGCATGCCCACGCACACACTCACTCGCTCACGCTCATATACCCTTTTACACACTGTTGCCCTTGACATATCACTGCGGGACAGCTGCAGCAAAGGGAACGTGGATGACAGGATGAGAAAGGAAGGGAGCAGAGAAGAGATACAACTGGATGTGACCGGCATTAAGAGAGAGGGGATAAAAATTTCACATCTCTGTTAATTTAATGACTAAATAAACAAAAATGCTGGTAATAGAATATAAACATAAGGCATGCATCACTGAAGCATTACAGAAGTCATGTACCAAAGAGAAATGTTCCTGCACTGCATGAGAGGAGCAGCAGCTACCAATCTCTGGACCTGCAGCAGCTCTCTCTCTCTCTCTTTCGTTCTCTCTCTCTCTCTCTCTCTCTTCCTGTGTCTCACTGGGTCGATATTCCCCAGACACACATCGTTGGCTCTGAGCCTTTGCATCCCACAGTGCAAGCTTTATGGTGCCATAAACACACGGCGCTAACAGCGTGCAGAAAAGTATGAAATGGGAAAAAGCTGGTAGACAGGTGGTGGCTGAATATAGGGGAGCGCCGGCGGTGAAGAAAGGAGAGACCTGGGGAAGTACATAAAGAAAGAAAGCGACTGTATGTCACATGTGGAGGCGGGTGGGCAGTTGGGTCAGCGGGTAATCAATAGGCATTGGGAAGAATGCATAGGGAGTTGTCGTAAATGCCTATAAGAGAATGTAGTTAAAAGCACTGGTCTTGATGGATCGGTATTCCCTGGATGTCTGTCCATTCTGCAGGCAGAAAGGCATGAAATAAAAGCGCTGGATATGATGCTGCAGGTGGGAAGTGAGACCGGATATAAGGTGTCAGCGGGTTAAATCATTGGATTATATGTCATGTCGCAGGCTGATGAACTGGCAGAGGTGAAGTCGGTATGGTAGAGCGGGGAAATGGAAGATCTTTGGCTTCGTGGCCCCAGAGGGCAAGAAGTGATTTTCTAGTTTTCTCTGCTATTGCTCAGTGGCATTAGGGCTGTCAGGTGCGGTGCATGTAGGTTACGTGATGGTACAATTAGAGAACAATAATACTGATAAGCAAAAATGACTTTCATGACCTCTCAAAGGAAATCCCCATGTAAGAAGTGAGAGAAAACTGAGTCCACACACTGAAATCACAGTCAGTAAGGGGTAAAAACAAAACCGAGAGACTGCTGTTCTTGACCTTTCAAACTGAATCAGTATTCCAGTGGTGAACGGTGACACGGCAGTTTCTGAAGGAAAACTGCCGAAAACTGGTCCAGACAGATGGGAGCGTCAGACAGGAAGGAGGAAAAAACAGAAAACAGAAGAGCCGGTCAGACAAAACTCCAGGGAAGCAGAGACAGAAAGACAGGCTGAGGGATACAGAGAGAGGGAGCGGGAACGGCCCAAACAGCCCGAAAAAAAACTGCTGAGTGGGTTGTTTTATATCAGGGTGTTAATCTATTCAGCCACGCTGATGCTGCTCAAATCAACCGCAAAACAACACTCTGGGAGTTGGGACAAATGTGTTTGTGAGAGCAGCGGGCGGCATGCTCAGAAGGTAAATCTGCCTTAGGTGTGGCGCCGAGGTGCATCTAAGAGCCCCCAATTGACTCGTCTGTGATAGCAGCTTTCTATCTTCCTGTCAGGCAGCTGAAAAGGTAATCCAATACACACTTATCTCTACTGAATGCCTAATGGGCAGAGAGCATAAAAAAACGTCTCACTGTGCCAGTGTGTCAATACACCAGGCTACTGAGCCAGGCAGGTGAAAAAATATGTTCAATATTTGGATTCACTTTCAGTGTTGAATACATCACAAAGAGGCGGTCTGGAAACTGAGTTAGGCTTTAACTGCGAGTGAAACCAACTTGAGCACACACTCACAAGTATCTCTCATCACACGTTTTCACAGTCCATATAATTTCATTGCCGTTTACAAAATCACCACCACTCTGTTTGTCCCTCCCTTTAATTACTTTTGCTTTGTCCCTCAGACGTAGAAATGCAATGTACACTTGAAGCAAACAGCTCACTACTAGTGAGCCCAGACTGCATTTAATCAAACTATACTTGGTCAAAACAAAGTAAACTTAAAGTTTTCCTTTAGAAAACCTGAGGGCAACACACCTACGTTTGTTATAAAGATTCTATCAGAAGCCATGCTCACGTTGCCCAATCAATGTGAAAAGTTAACCAGTTCCTCCTTGCCACACAACCAGCCTTCCCACAAAGTTTCATTAAATACCTTTTTTATGAGAGGCCATGCCCACTGCCACGCCCCATTTAGACAATCGGAGTGAAAACAGTCCAGCGGCATGGGGCAAAAACATAACCCCCACAAATTACAATGGTAAAGTAAAAATGTGTTCTTTATTGTCATCTAGGAACAGCTAGTGGGATCAGACGTTGGTATCCAAGAGTCCCAGAGTCCAGGTTAATCTACATATTCAGTTTTCAACCTGTTTTCAACCTGACTGTCATTACAGTGGTTAAATACTGAATGTGTAGTCCCCTCACATAACTATTTCTTGATTATTTCCTGATCTAATTTTTCCTTTTTGTACTCTTATTTCAGCCAAATTTGCCCTCTCTCACAGTCTTGCCATTTTCCATATATCTTTCATTACTCACTAACTCTCTGAATTAAAATTTGCCCCATCACACTAACTTCAGCTTGATGGCATTGCTGCTGTACATATTTAAGGATATTTTCTCCCCATATCTCATGACAGCCTGCTCACCCTCCAGGAAGTGCAATTTGCCTCATGGTGCATGAAGAAAAAGACGTGCATCATGGACACTGACATCTGGCCCAATCAGGACCAATGGCCCAGTAACAATAAGAAAAAGTTTAATCAGTTAACTATTAATGCAGCAGGTGTGAGGAGAGGACCAGCACTGGACGCTCTATTGGCTTCAGTCTGAACAGATTGTGAACTGCTGCATCGGCTGCTCTGAACTTTACTTTTTGCAGCAGTGCATTCTTCTTTCTTTTCATCCAGGAAATTGCTTTACTTCGGCTGAATATACTAAACCTCACTCCATAACTGAGTTCTCACATATTAATATCTTAAAATAAAGCAGAGTTGTGGATTTTTGTTTGTATAAGTGAGGCTTCCAGGCTTTTGGAAGGGCTGCAAATCACTGCCTGGCTAAGACAACTAAATGCCCAAACAGGATTGAGAAAACTATGCCAGTCCTAACCGCTGAGGCTGTTGTGTAACAGCCGTGATAGAGGCCGCCCTGAAAATCAGAACATTTAATCAAACTCAAAATAATGCTGCTATTTAAATGCAAGTGATGTTCCAGGAGTAAGTCCAGGGGCGTGCAGAAGCGTCGATCCCAAAGCTCCAGTCAAATCAGAGATAACTGAGGAATCCTCAAGTCTTGCAAACACTGAAGAACTCGCAGAGGAAACTGGGGAACATTGTGCAATAAACGCCTCGCTGATAGTAGCATGTATTGTACACAAACACACACCCACACACCCACAAACACCGAAAGTGCTCATTCCATCAGTGTAATAACAACTACAACTACTACTTTCTCTCTCTCCATCTTCTTTATCTTGTTCACTCACTCTCTGCCTCTCTATCTCTCACACACACATACACACAAACACATGCACAAGAATACATCCAAGCTTGCATCGTTTGTGTCAAATCTATCACTTTTATCAGCACACACACAAGCCACACACAAAACACTGTGTTTGTGTGTGTGTCTGTCTGCTGACTCTAACCCCCTGAGAGACAGCAGGGTAATAAAACAGAGAGGAGTCTAATGTCAGAGATGAGGCCTTGACCTTGGATAAGAAATTTTGGCTATGTAAAAGATGACTCCTGTCTGTGTCAGACAGGGGGTGGATGGGGGAGGCAGACAGGCCGGGGACACATGTACACCCAAGGGAAGAGACTTCTCCAGCATTTATAATTCTATTCTAAGAGGATAATATGATGTTAAGGTCGTGTTCAAATGACTTTTAAAGATAAAGCCATTCAAATAGCAGCCTGCACTGCTATGTATACATTCATTAGTAACAAGCATTACACCAAGATAGTGTGCATTTTAATCAGCTACTGAGGGAAGCATGTTACTGACTTTACAAGAGAATGGTAATGCAGGATTGTGATTAGGGATAGGACAATGACGGGTATTACTACATATTACGCTAATAACCAATACACGATTATGACACCGTCCCAAATTACCATGTCTGCTGAGAGGCTGAATAATAAACTCAAACATGCAGTCCCAGGTCTCCCTCTTCTTTCATCACTGATGTTTTATTTTCTCCAAAAGGGGAGAAAGTGAACAGCCTCATAGAGGAAGTGTCTGCAGTACAGACATGCACATGGGCATGGCTGAATCTGGGGACAACTAGTCCAGAAATGATCAGTGTCACCAACTCATCACATTCTCCTCTTTTTAGTTTATTTATTCATTTTTATCTTATTAATAATTATTGAGACGGGTGCAGTGCCCGTTCAAAATGTGCCTGTCAGAAGGGGCTGATTGCGTCGCCTGCAGTTTTGCAGCTTGCAGTTTTCTGGAGGCTGCAGTGTGTGTCAATAGCGTCTACCTGCAGCCCTGAAACTGCTGCCACAGGACTTTCTGCATTAAAACACTGCATGGCTATATTTGTCAAGAAAGGAGGTTAAGGTTAGGGTTAAGGTTAGGGTTTGGAATGGGCACAGACATAAAATTTAATCACAGAAAAACAAAGGTCCTGTCACTGCGGCACCAAGTCTGCAGGCAGACCCTTCTTGTGTGTGCTAGTGAGCCTCGTTTGTTACTACTTGACTTGCTGCTCGGGTCTGTGGGTGATGGTGTAGAAGTTCAAATGTACTTCACGTTCATTTCACAAAGTTAAATCACAAAATGCTCGCAACCGCTGGCTTTTTTGATGATGAACTACAAAACTGTTGGGCGTTGCACTGCCTTCGCAGTTGAGTTCTGCTTTTTTCGTTCGATCAATCACCATGATAACTAACAATTAGAAAATAGATTTTTGCAGCTTTCTCGAGAATGTCTCACCCAAAAAACTCCACACTTCTTTGGGGCTTCAGCGATACATCCGCCAAGTGTGAAGTCGCTGGAAGAATAGTTGGCGAGAAAATCGAAGGACAGACACATAGAGATTCCTCCATTTACAACTGGAGGATAACACTGTGCATCAGATCATTTTGGCCAAGATAACAGTACTATCGAATTTTCATATCATTACCGGATTAGTTGTAAGTAGTTACAAATTAGTAAAATCTTTTCATTGTCATATGTCCTTTAGCTAATGTGCAGTCCAATAAATTATTGGCTTCTTCACTTCCATTGCAAACCTGTACATGTTCGTTAGACATTCATGATCAATAGCTCTTTGTGTCAGGAGGGGGCGGACACATAGTTTTGAATTATTAACACGTAAAATTATGAGCAGGTAATTACACTTCCACTGAGGATGGCCTGATATCACATACTAAAAATAAGTATTATACCTCAGGAGTAAAAAAGATGAACTCAAAGTTTTAGAGGTCCAGCTAAGGCAGCAGAATACATCTTAGCAGGCTAAGCTTGCATGGGCCTTATACATGATCTGTAAATCTTTCTCACATCAAAAGTCTTGCAAGATGGTCTTTATGAAAAAATTCTGCAATCAGACAAGTACATGTTCAATATAACTAATCATGTAACAACTTACAACAAGTGGATTTGCTTATTAGTGACATTTGCCCAACTGAAATTGGACAACTAGAGCTTAATCAGAGCTGTGGGTATTATTATGAATATGAAAATACAATGAATATGGATGACAACCACCTGTGGACAGCATCAGAAAGTCATCAATAATGCACATCATGATGAAATCACTGTTACGTAATCCACCAAACAACCTAATCATTATTCACACTTGCAGGTAGGTAAGATTTCAACACAGTGAACGAACAGTGTGATGGAGCTGCAGTTGAATACTGAGCACAGTGCACATGCAATCTGATGGCAGGCCTTGGAAAATATTCAGCTTCACATTTAAGTGCATCATAAATAATATAACAAATTAGCGAAATTCCAGTTCGCTCACACAATGTATTCTCACGTTGAAGGGCTGAGCAATTTCAGGACATGATTTGTATTAAAATCATTCAATGTAACCCTGCTTTAGAGGCACTTTTTCATTAAGAGCCTTACTTTGAGCATGGAAGAAAAACGCTGTACAGCAGAGGTGACTAAGTCAGACAGATCGTTCCTGTTAGGCTGTTAGTCAGTCACCATTATATTGCATAGCAGGATCTTTGGCTTTCACAAACTCCGCCAAATAAATCTATTTTTTAGACAGATATGTTGCAAGGAGGAAAACTCAACCAGGGCTCAACCAGCCACACTACAGTGCAGTATTGCTTTGATGCTTGTGTTTCAGAAAAGACCGACTCTGAGATTCAAAAAGCGAAGCCATTAGTCAATCAGACTTTCCCCGAACATCTTAACTCTGGCCATCAATTTCAATGAATTCAGCCTGAAAGAGTTCCTACTGACCAGAGTAGAAAAAAGGCGAAGTGTAATTCCCAGTGCTCACTCTGAATTATTCCTTCACCTTTGTGCTCCCTTCTTTCCTGATATACAGCGCCAGAGGACCCATACGGAGCTGGCAAGTGCACTGCCTATCAAAAAGACCGTTATTCAGACCCACACCATGCAGAGGGCTCACTGGTGCTTGTCATGAGATGTGCGCACATTAGAGGAGAAAGGTGTAGTAAAGCTGACCATGGCTGAGTTGTAAAAGCCTCAGTCACGCTCCAACTGCCAGCCTGGTACACCGTTGTGTGTGCCCCAATATGTGTGTAAGCATGTGTGTGTGTGTGAAGTGGCAGGACTGATGGATGGCTGCAGTTCTGGGGTTTCCCATTACCCAGAATGCAATCCACGATGTATGGGCTTAGGGTGCAAAGACAAGAAACTCCATCACAGGAAATTCACTGAGAGCGAGGATCTGCATCCCTACGATTACTCACAAAGAATCACATACATACACGCACAAAGTGTTTGTGCTTTACATCGTGAGCAGCTTATTTGTTTCTCTTTCACTGGCCCCGGCAAGTAAACCCTCACTTATAAAGGACTAGCACATTAGCTGCAACTAAACGGAAAAGGGTGGGATACCATTACAGTGAGATTCCCTCCTTGATACAGCTGAGCTGAAGAGAGCAGAGCAGAAATAAAGCAGACAGCAGCGCAGCATGTGGGACGATAATGTGGGAGGAGAGGGAGAGCAATGCAGGAGACTTCAAACAAAACAACGCAGGACGTGCCGACAGTGGTGTCAAACTCTGGTGAACTGTTTTCATGTCCTAAGAATTTATTGTGCAGTGAGCTCCTGCTACATAACTAGCTGTAGAGTCTTGGTCTTGGTTATTACTTTAGGACACTAATATTGTGCTATTACTTGTCTTTTGAAGATACCCAATGCAGTCTGTGACCACGAGTGGCGCTACAGTGCACACAGGTCCCCGTTTTGTTTACATAACGTGTCCTTTCAGCACATCATGAGCGTGGAGGCGACCCATTACACACACATAAACATTCAACGATCAAAATATTGCAAAAATAAGGTTTGCACGACTTTTGAGGTAGGGAATGCGTTCAACATGTTTATTGGGCCTCAAGGACACAAACAATCCATTATGATGAGACATTTTGAAGGTAAACAAAACCAAATCTGTTTTAAAGGAAAATGACTTAAGGGAACCTTTAACTGAGCACAAACACAGAGAGAAACACAATGCACAAGACAGACAGAGGTACATACAGACAGGGAAACAGGCATATATACATACATAGATACAATAACACATGGGTACACAAATATAAAAACAAATGTATCAAACACAAGAACAAACACACACACACACACACACACACACAAACAAGCAAATCACTGTAGCCTTCTCATTAGTCATCATTACTTTCTGTCTCCCAGTGGGCTGAATTCATCTCTAGCAGGGATGCCTGCACAGTATGAGTAAGGCTTCAGTCATATCTCAACAATTATTACACAAGTTCAGACCCAAATTACATTTGGATTTTATTCAACAATCCATTATAATTATGCTACCACAGCAATTCAACAAAAATACATGATTTGGAGCTCATGTAACATCAGATGTTAATCTGTTTTCTGCAGAAGTCATTAATTGACACAGGCACGGTGGCCTAGTTAGGCCACTAATGTAGCCTGTGTTGGACAAACTGTCATCCATTTGAGTCATCTGGAAATTCATGACAGATGTGACAATACAAAATCCCCTAACCATAACCTGGCATTCGGACAGCTGTACCAGTTTCAGATCTGTAAACACAGTATTTATGTGGCTGGACCACAAAACCCGGGATGAACGGATGGATGGGTAACAGGGAGGGGAAAATACTGAACTCAAAGCATGAAGGAAGTTAATGAGAAATAGAGAAGAAAGACAGCAGGGAGGGATTTCACAATGGGAAACATCAACAATAAAAAGGGGCCAGGAGAAAGAATGGAACAGTATGTGTTGTCAAAAAAACAAGAAGCAACCAATAATACACAAATGCACACAAAAACAAAAAGTACTCATTCATTTCACATATGGATTGTGTCAGTTTGATAAAAGACAGAACTTACGACTTAATTTAGAAGCTTTATCCAGTTTTGTTACCATCAGTAAATAACTGAGATCCTCCACTGATGGTGGCACATGAACTGAAATTGAACACGACGCTTGGCAAAAGTTGATACAAATGGATCAAATTTTAAGCTTCACAAAACTGGATTTAAGTCTACTTAGTCTGTTGATAGTGATCAGTCAATCTGTAACACCATTTGTAAGAGAGATGCATGACATGAAAAGCAGTGCAAAAAGGAAAGGAAAGATGATCAGACAGCAGTCTATTATTACTGATAAAATATAATAACTGATAATTGATATAACTGATGACAACTGAATGGGAGAAAAATGATGGCTGAACAGATAAAAGCCAAAAGAAAACTTCAGCCTGCTTGAAAAACCTAAACAGTTCATAATTATCCCTCATTAAATGCCAGCCCATTCCAGCAAGGAATGTAGAGCAGTGGGAAAAGCAAAGGGGTAATTGATACAAATGAGTTTAAGGGTTCGTTCCTGTCTCTGAAGTGGACTCAGACGTTGACTTAGCAATTTTTTATGCATAAATGAACATGCCAAACAAACACCAAAAACTAAACATACTGAGCCCACCTCAGGGGGGAGGGTGGCCCGAGTGCGGCTCGCTTTTGCACAAATGCACAAATCAATTGTAAGCAGTCCCAGTACGTTTCACAGCTATTTTACGCTTTATTTCCCTTTGCACAAATAACCAGAATGCATAATACAACTCAGAGTATGAATGACTGTTTTGTCACATAGCCTGTCATTTTGAGTTATCTTGTACAAGAATTGTGCTGTATAAATAATTTTCCTTGCTTACTTATGGATTTGGTGATTCATCAAGTAAAAAAATGCTAAAAAATTTAGGTTAATTTTCCACAAATGCTAAGATTTACTTGCTTTTCTGTTTCACATGTTTATAAAATGAATACTTTGAGGTTTTTATGGCCGTGGATCAAACTAAATAGAGATTATTGAAAATGAAAATCAGTTACAGCTGTAGATGAATGTCAGCCCAGGTTCAAGAGCAGTTTGAAACTTTAGATGTGTTGAAAGAGGAAAGAAGGGTCAAACAAGCAAACACTAAATGTAGGACATGAACGCTTTGCACAACAAATCTATGTACCTGTAACCCTTGTACTTGTAACCCTTCTGCTTCACGAACTGAATCCACACAGTTCCAGTGACAGAAGTACAGGGGAGCAACTTTATCTGCACTGTGCTCTGCAGGCTGAACGCACAAACAGTGAGTGCTGGTAATCTAATCTGAGTCAAAGCTATCGGGATGCAGTTGAATACATCATCCGTCTCTCACTGCTGCAAGAAAACTGTGCTTAACACACTGTGACCCGCCCACTGACAGTATCTGTCACCTCCACTGAAAAGCTTGTCATTCACACACACACACACACACACACACACACACACACACACACACACAGGTTAATGCCATAGTGTGTCACTTTTATTGAGGCTGTCTTTTTTATTACCTCTGCTGACAAAGTCTAAAGGACGGTATTTTTTCACCTGTCTGTCTGCAAGAAATCTCAGAAAGACACACACAGACTTGAGTGGAATTTGGTGGATAGATAGCCCTTTGCCCAAGAATCCCAAGTTGAGCAGATTTTGGTGGCAATCCAGATTTGTGATTCTGCCACAAGTCAATTTTTGTTTTTTACGAGTGAAATATACTGCGTTTTTGTGCTGATGGCAAAGTCTGACATCCAGGACTTCCAAGTTGGCAGCTTAACAGCGCCGTGCACAAATGCTGTTTTGTCAGAAAATAAAACCCTGAAGACAAATGATGACAAAAACAAATCGTTACGAAGAGAATTGTTGAGTATCGGCAAAGGCTGCCTTCTATTTTGAAATGAGTCTTACAGCAGGGATAAATGCTGCACACCTGGAAACATGGCTCCAAAGAAACACAAAACACTGCCAGTGATCTGGAATCAAGAATTTGAGAAGTTTTTTTGAAATCCTGGCAGGACCAGGAAGAAAAGGTGAAGCGCTGGAGTGAAGTTGCAAGTGCCCTCGACCTGCCTGGTGAGTCAATTAGCAAAATGTCAATCAACAACTCACCAAGATGAAATTTGGTTGCTCAGATGTGAGCTGTCCTGCAACATCTGGTCATGTGATTAGGACATCTACTTAGTCATTCCCCACAAAGATATGATACATCAGATTTCATCGTTATTTGGCAGGTAGAATTTTCTGGACTGGAACAAAAGGAAAAAGAAAAGAAAGCACTGAATCAAAATATCTATATTTGTAGTCACAGAGAGCAATAAAAATACCGTTGCTGCTAAATGTTCCTCTTATTCATCACTTTGAATGTCTTTAAGTCTCACACTTTGAAGTCAGTGTGGGTGGAAAAATTATTTTATCAGGGTACTTGCAACCTACTGGCTTGCAAGTAGGTTGCTATACAAATCTCAGGCTGGTTTTAGACGGTGAAACTTAAACACAACTTGAGTTACTTGAAACTCGGGTGAAACTAAGTTGCAATTGAGTCACATGGTGTAAAGCCCTCTGCAATGCACTTGAAACTTATGTGAAACCCAACTAGTTTCATGCAACAGCCAGTCAAAACGCTGATAACATTGTGGGTGATGATGTCAAATGACTGAGGTATCATCTCAGCTGACTGACACAAACTGACAACTTAGCTTATCAGTGAAATGGACAAAGCAAGAAAACAGAGGGTGGTCTCGAAGGAGATTATGCTCATAGACCTCATGCACAGTTTGTAAGTTTTAGATTTTGTCAAACAGCTGAGTCATGTCAACCAACACACATGAGCTATTCAAAGTTCGTTTACATTGCAGTTAGCTGTTGACCAGCTAACAGCCAAATTATTTAACGTTAACATGACAGTTGTTTGAACATTTCACTAATGTTTCTTGTCGGCTTTGCTAGCTTATCCTGTGAAATCTGTTGCTGTTATTGTGATTTATATTTATATATTTATTGAATTCCTCCCCTTGACACCCACTTAACAGCTGAAAAAATACCAATCTATCTAGTTAATCTTAGTGAAACAAACTGTTAAATCAGGCGTGTTGCATGTGATTTTCATTATTTTTGAATTGCTTCATGTAACTGTTACATGGACATTATTTTTCATGCAGTTTGCAACCTGCAACTAGTTGCATGAAAGTTTCACCGTGTAAAGCCAGCCTTACAATCATACATCCTTCGATAACTCTAAACTAAATGTTACATCCGTCCCTTCATCTGACACATCCTCCATCTCTCACTCTGTCCTTGTCTAGCCTGCCAGCCTCTCCCTTGTGGCTCTCTGCTCTCTCCCTCTGTGTATTTGCGGTGTGATTGCTTGTGAGTGTGAACAGGTGTGCTGGGGTCAGGCCGGCGTCTCCACCAGCTGCATCCTATCATCAGTCACTTATCCTGTCCAGTGATCTACACGCTGCCAGATCATAGACTCTGCTAACCATCAGTTCCGCTTTGAGGCATTTGGTTACCAGTTTTGCTATTCAGTATTCAATTCTCGTCCCCTGTACTTATCCAGTCCTCCGTTTCTCTGCAGTTCTGCCGGTCCCTCATCTCATCAGTCCTTCGTTTGGTTCCATTGTCTGTTCCCCCCTGGACTCAGCATTGATCCTGTGGCTGAGCTTCCAAGCCTCAGCTTGTCCTCTCTAACCTGAACACTGAATCTCAACATCTGTTTCATCAGTCCATACACAGTATTTTCATTATTCTGTGATGGTGTGTGCCATGTCAGCATTTACATCACTGTCTGTCTCTGCTGTCGACAGACTGTAAGATGGTTTGGTAACATCAACAACCTTCAAACAATAAAGCCTGAAGCGAGACTTAAGTATCACAAGCAAGTTGCTGTAGTTGCTGCCCAAAAGTTCCCACATGGCCCATGTCAGTTTGAAACCAGCAGGCAGCAGTGTCCTGTCCTTGGGGTGGTCTCCTCTCCTCTCCTCTGTTCTGTGTCGCTCCACCAGATAACACACAACCTGCTGAGCTCCACAGGGAGCCAAATGCAGGATCAGGGAGGATTGTGGCAGACCAGAGACAGGCCCTCTGTTGATATACAGGATGCCGTACAGGAGGGTCAGAAAGTCCGAGCCTCAGAAGAGGGTCCCCAATTATTGTGGAAAGTGGAAGGGAGCTAACAAGATCCACCCACTGCCCTCTCATTGGTCTCTCAAGTTGTCCATCCAAATTTGAACAGGAGCTTGTTAATAATCCCAATTATTTGTACAAATCTCTTCAACGACATGAATGAAAATTCCCTCTGTGAGCTCCGTATTTTGCGGACAACTAATTTTTTTGCCTTCACGCCTTCCTTGGATAAATATATTCTGCAGGGCAGGTGGAAGTGGAAATGGAAACCCCAAACTTCTTTCCACCCGATAAATAGAGAAGTCATTCGAAACAGAGGAGCTGCATCAAGGCTTTGAAGATCCCCAGCTGTTATTTAGGATGTAGCTTTTAGCAAGTAGCTATTACAAGTAGCTGTTAGCTTAGCTTTTAAATTAGTGTGGGTTACATTAGGGATAGAGTCTGGTTTGGATATCAAAAATTTGATATTTCAGTAAAATAAATACACAAATTTATTGGTCTACAGGTTTTAAGCAAGCAAGAAATTAAATGTTCTCAGGCAATGGACTTCTAGTCGGATCCTCCTGAGAGGCTGGACTGTCCAGTTTGATAGTGGATTCAAAATTGTATCAAATGTGATCATGACTTGTTGCCTTTTCCCCCTTTCTGAAGAGAAACGGTAACATGACAGTAAAAAAAATGACGCCATTGCTATTTGTAAATACAGTGGGGTATCTTTTATTACTACTGAACCCTAGTCTGCATTTGATACTACAAATATAGAGCACTTCTCAATGTGCTCTCAAAGGCTGGTTTGTATATGTTGAAATATGTCTGTCTGCATGTCTTGCAGCTATAGTTTGTCTCTTTCCAGGTCACTGAACATGTTGGAATCTCTGGAATTCCATACTGCTGTGGTATTCTTGAAAAGATAGTGCTTTTGAAATAGTTTTTTTCTGGCAAAACAAAAAAGTGTTTGTATCATTTATAATTGATGTCGGGGCTTTTAGTGAATCAATAAAGACCAAGACCAAGTTGCATTGCCCAGCCTGTTTCTGTACTTTGACAGCCCAGCTCTTCTCCAATCTGCCTACCTGGATGCATGGCTCAGACTCAGACTCATTGCTCAGAGTGAAATCTCATTGGTTAATGGAAAATCCCTCCAATCTCACTTGTCTGTCTTCTTTATCCCTGACCTGAAGCTGTGCGACCGCAGCAGCGACTGGCTGTCTCTGCTGAGATCCCTATCTAACATTTCAAAATACTGCACACAACGGCTGTATATACCAATATTTGTAAAAAAAAAAAAAAAAAAAAATTAATTCCACGAGAAGCCAGCTCCTCCTGCTAATCCTCTCTGAGCACTGTACCACAACAGAATTAGTGTTGCAATACCAATTCTTAAGAAATATCTGCTCATACTGTATCTAATCCAATATAAAAGTGTCTTCATTTGCTCTCTCTCTCTCTCTCTCTCTCTCTCTCTCTCTCTTTTCACGTCGTTGATAATGAGCCGTCTTGGTGGGCCAGGCAAGGACAGCACAGGTGAGCTGTGCACCTCACTGCTCATTATCCGGAGGGAAATGCAGTCTGGGCACCAGTAAGGCAGAGAACACGGGTGGCACACTCACATGTGTCACCTCCTCTCACCACTAATGAGTCGATGCCGCCCGTCACGATCCCCACTACCATTTGTGAAAGGAAAGTTTAGGAGAATACTTCTGCCCTGGCTTGTTTTCGCTGACTGACCCGCTGGACAAAATCCCCCGCATCTACACAGGCCGGGTTCACAGAGCTATCACCGCGGGCAGAGGGCTATTAGTCCTGATCGGAAGTGCCAGCCCTGCTCTCTGGGGGAGTGACACATCCTGTGTAGCAGAATAGCTGCATTTGAGACAATGTTGTTTACATTAGTGCACAGAGTAGATAAACTCTTCGCCAAATTACAGAGATAAATGCAAAACACTGAGAGAGCCAAGACAGTAATATAAGCTTAAATCCCCTCCCTGGACCAGGGCCTTTTCCATAGTACTTTACGAAGCGACACACTGGCACAGCCTTCTTGGCTGCCCCCCTCTTCATATGTTTCACTTTATGTCTTTTAAAGGAATATTTCACCCAAAAACAATGTATTTTGTATATATTTTCCTCAGCTGAAGTTCTCATTGTGGATTGCCTAAGATGAGTCCACTCAAAGACTTCGCTATGTTGAAGTCATATTACAGAAAAGCAAACCAGAAATTACATCAGTATCAACCGTCAGCTAAAGTCAAAGCTTAATTATTTTCATGCTTAGGCACACAGAAAATGTGCTGCATCATTTCCAGTGATTTCATCTCATCTCACACGGGGAAATGGAGAGAGTCATAAAGATAAGGTGTGTAGTTTAA
>OMLF01048701.1:20854-31131 GCA_900302615.1 Holocentrus rufus | reverse complement strand
CCCCTCTTTCACTCCTCGGCTGTTTTGAGAACCGAGTCCTCTCCCAGGATCTTGCACAGTTCGTTGAGGCGGTGCTGCATCTCGGGGATGCCGGCCAGCTGGGCCTCCAGCCGCTGCTTCTCCTCGGTGAGGGAGAGGCGCGTTGCCGTGTCCAGCTGCTCGAAGCGCCAGCCGCCCTCGCCGTCAAACTGCAGCAGGTGGGTGTGGTACTTCCTGATGGCGGAGAAGAAGGCATTAGTGCTGAATAACAAGGTGGGTATCTGTGATCTACAGTCTCAAACATGCACCAACAAGAACAAAAATCAACTGTATTTTCAGAAAAGCAAAAAGCAAATGATCTAAAACCTCCAGCAATTTTACACCACTAATATTTTATAACAGAAAGCAGATATTTGTTTATTTACAAGGTATTACTGAATAAACTTCCAACTTGTTCTTTATTTCCTTTATAATACTGAAATTAGGAAAACATGTCTTTAGTATCTGTGGAATAAAGTACAAAATAATCTCAAGAGCCTGACCACAAAGTTTGTTGACCTTGTTTGTTTGTATTTTTTTTTTTAACAATTTGACTATAATAAGCATCTTGTTTTTTGTTTTCATAATTTATGCTGTTTAAAACAAACAAATAAATAAATAAATATAATATAATACTTCATAATTTTTATATTCTTTTGCAGTCCTGTATCTTATCTCCTTCTTTTTTTAAATATGGCCTAATGTTTTATTTTATTTTATTTTTTTAATCTAAATGAGGAGTCTTTCTCAATGGTTCTTTTAAGTTGATGGGTTTATATCCCACTACATCCTTGAAGGTGATGGAATAACATAAGCTTGTTTCTCCACTGCCACCCATAATAGAATATACTGTCATGGGATTATGGAGTGAAATTAAAACAAAGGGTCAAAAGATGTTAAATGCCATGAATTTTGAAAAGCATGGAGTATTGTCTCACCACAGCGAGGGTCTGTGTGTGATGGACAGCAGGGAGATTCCAGCATCTTTGGCAGCCTGGAAGATCTTTCCTTCCACATCGATGCTCACAGCGCTGGTGCACTCATCCAACAGGGCGTATTTAGGCCTGAAATACACACGTGAAAAGGTTGTAGCTATTTCTCTCCATCCAACTTGTCTCTAATGGCTGTGAGCTCAGATAGGCAGTAACCACATCAGTGTCATATTTCTGCTAGCTGCATGACTAGTTGACCTGATTGTGTTGTAGCAGTAGGTGGTGCATGTAACATTGTTAAAAAGCGATTAGCTGCTAATTGGCACTTCACTTGATAACCCAGATTTAAAAGAACACTTCACCCAAAAGCTATTTTGTATCATGTACTCACCCCAAGTTGTCTTCAATGTATGAAGAATCAAGTTTTTGATAACATGCCTGAAGGCACCAAAAACTGTAGCCATTTCTGTTAGCATGGTGCTGCTTGTGCATGAGGCATTTTGCAGAAGTGGTTAGCAATTTTTTTTTTTTTACAGTAATTACCCTGGTTTGGTACATACTGAACATAAGAATGGAGAGTCAAACTTGGATGATGCTGCATGCAGAGTTTGAGAATTTGAAGCACACATTTTCATCGTTTTTGCTGCTGTTTATTTAAGTTGCCAATCAAGGGCATGCTAACAGAAGTGTATGATTAGTATAGGATTTGGAACCTTCATTCTTTGTAAGGCATGAGAGTAAAAAAGTTTTTAGTCAGACATTTAAGACTACTCAGAATGAAGCATATGATACAAATTAAATGGCTTGTGGGTGTTCCTGTGGGTAAAGTTTCATTGCTAACAAACTCATGACTTTTGTCGCGCTGATCAACTTGTCTGGACAACAGTTAGGCTTTTCTTCTTACTTGTGGTAGAACATGCGGGCCATGCCCATCCTCTGCTTCTCGCCTCCTGACAGCACGTCCTTCCAGTCCAGCTCAGCGTCCCAGCCTGGGAAAATACAACAAACAGAGCTATTTCAGCCTCAAAACACCCAGATACTGCAGTTAAGACTGATATAAGTTTTGAAGTCCTAAATAATGTTGTTGGACTGTTTCAGATAGGATATATTTTGGCCATGAAATCATGCCAGAAAATTAAGATGTGGTGCTTAGAATTATATTTGTGTCAGTTCGCAAACCTTTGAAACAATTTACATTTACACCATCAGAGGTCAATAAAATTCTCCACCAAACCAGACTGATGAAATTCTTCTAGGTGGATTAGCAGCTCTTTAAAGTCAGCCCGCCTCACCTGTTCAGTGGTAGGAGGTAAAAGGGGAATTCTTGGATTCTTTAAATGACGAAATGAAGAAAATAGATTCTGAACCAGTAACAGTTTAATGGCTTCACAGACTCTGGAATGGTGGATTGAAACTGGCACTGGTCGATATCCAATATTTAATGAAAGGCCAATGCCAAAACCAGCCTAATGCTACTTGATTCTGTATGAGTTCACCAGTAACTATTCAACCATACAAATATTCAGTTCCTTCACTGTATGAGACCACTAAAAACCGGCATTCAAAACTCACTTCAACCACAGACTTCCTCTCTACGTTAATCCGTCAAACTGACATTATCCTGTTTTGACTAAGTTTCAATATCAGCACTAGCAGAACACAGATTGTCAGAGATCTGTCATCTTTATGAATGCTCACTGAACTGAAACCCACTAAACAACTCATTTTTCTGTTTCTCCTTCAGCCAAGCCTTGACATTTCCATTAGAAAGCAAAACACCTCAAAAACAAAACCTTGACAACAACGTTATTCTGCGTGTTTCCATCTGTGTGACTCTGTGTGTGTGTGTGTGTCCATTACTGTGTGTTTGTGATCAGGGCCTTTCTTGATTTCCGAACACTGCGACCATTCATACATTTAACCCTCTTGGGGCTCTAAGCTTTATACAGTTAGTTAGCTCAGAACAATGGGCCTGTTTGTTTGGCAATAAGAGGAGAGTGGCTGCCAATTATCCATAGACTCAAATTTAGTCAATACAAATAAAGCCAAAGTGCATGGGATCAAGTCAGTGGCTGAGACTGCAGACACAGCCTCTGCACACCAGATCAATTTGAAATTATGCAACTGAATCTTTGAAGACAATCTTACTGTATTTAAAAGTGTTTGTATGTGTCCTTTGTTAAATTTATGAAGATTGACCTTTTCCCAAAGCTAGAAACCAGAGAACTAAAACTCACACATGATATCATTGTTGAAAAAAAAAAACATTTTTAACTTTTAAGAAACAGCTATTGAGGATGTCCTTTGCATTCCTGTCACTTGCGTTTTGGTAAAAAAGATGATGCCATATCACGTCAAGATAAAGTGCATGTCAAAAACATTGTATTTACCCTATTTACGAGTTAGCAGCACATGACCGCACCACTCATAGAAGTGGAAAATGCAGACATATTGATGATCGAGGAATTTCTGAGTTTCTTACTGCCGAGGTGGAAAGCAAACATTAGCTTCAATAGAGCAGAAAGCTCTCTTACTCTTACTATGTGGCTGCTATTGCTCTGCACACCTACACAGATCACCCACAGCTGAATGGAACAGGTTCAGGCTGTCCTCTGGGGTTTGTTCAAAGGCATTCTGGGAAATACAAGAAAGCACTACCTGGAAGCAGGTGGAGGTAAAGTGGGAACACCAGAAAGCTAAACTTCAACACTCAACTTTAAAATCACAGATTCATGATGTTCCACATTATTTCACCCATAAAAGATGTTAGATTTTTCCAATTTAAATCGCTTGTCGGTGTTGAGTCTCCTACCTCCCTCTCTGGTGACGATGTGGTTGAGGTTGACGATGTCTAAGATGGCCTCCAGGTCCTTGTCACTCAGGCCTCTGGCAGCCATGTCCTCCACCGAGTCCGGGTAGATCACCTGGTCCCGCAGCGAACCGATGGACATGTAGGGCCTGGAGAGACACACACACACACACATTTGGATATATGGGAGCACATAAACACATATAGTAGGGCTGTGCAATGAAATCAATATCACAATACTCATTATTAGGATTTTGTTTTTGTTTTCAGATTTGCAACATGACTCCTGTATGCAAATATTGTTAAATAATCAAATAATTGTTATATTTGGTGTAATGTCAAACAAAACGTCAAAATGTGCAAAAATTAAAAATATTACAGGCTCAATTTTGTCAGAGTTTTTAAATAAAAAATTCTTAGCATTGGTTTAGACAGCAGAATCGTTTGCCACGATATCCAAAAAAAATCTCCTTATCATATGATTATACTAAAAAATGATAATATTGAATTATCTCCTAGTGTATGTCTGTGCATGTGTGTGTATGTGTGTGCGAGTGTGAAATACAGGACCTACATCTGACCTTACCCACTGGGCCTTCCCCCGCTAACCTCTCATTTCGCTAAGTGCTGAAGAAAAGCATTTGCCGACCGAGCGTGTGTGTACACAAAGGGGCACTTCCTTGACACACTTAAGAAACAAATACTTTAAAAAGAAAGGCATCCATTGTGCCTCTGTTGTACCTATTGTAGGCAGTATATTGGGTTGTGTTACAGGTGCCAGGTGGGTGGCTGTGTCATCCTGTGTATAAAATATTCATGGCACCACAGGAGGGAGTCAGCTGAGTTTGCACCTCTGAGCAGCCCTAGGTAAGATTACCATTTAAGGCTTACCTGAGAGGAGTTCGCTTCAGTTCAGCTCAGATAAAGGAAAACATTTTGCTTTTGGAAGTTTGTCCCTATGGTCATTTTATACACTGATGAAAACATAAACACCACAATCATGCATGTGTCCATCATTGGTTGTTCATGCTTCTTTACACTAATGCATACATTACAATTTGTTTAGCAATATTGAGCCACTAGCATTGTCTCAATAGTGGGGAAATCCATAGTTGGAAATTGCAGTCATTGCATCTTCCATCAAGGAAGGGCTAAAGAATAATAAACGATGGCACATGTGTAAATTCTACCATTTATAACTTATTACATCCCAACACATCAGTTGCAAACATGCACACCAAATGATAAACTAAATTAAATTACTGTACAGTTTCCCTCTTGTGTGTCCAGTTAGCTAGTGTTAGCCAAAAACAGTTCCTTCAAGCTCTGCCTGAATTTTTGTGCATGTGAATTTCATCAATGGAGATTCACATGTTTTTGCTCAGGCAGTCCTGAAAAGACATGCAGTGTAAAAATACTACACTGTTTTGAACTACCAGGAACTACTTTCCCTGGTTCAGCAGGAAGTGAAGGAGGTGGATGATGGTTGACTGTTTATAACAAGCTATCACTGTGCAGTGGATAAAGCTCGCTCACCTGAAATAAAAATAAACCTAGCTACATCACCTATATTGTGTTTCTGGTATTATTATTATTATTTTTTTTTTTAATTATTAATCTATTAACCAAACAAAAACAACTTCCTTGCTGGATGGTCAGTCACTTTCTATCATTCAAAATAATGTAAGCGAAAGTGTTAGCATGCAGCACTGGAGCAAAGGATCCACTGGGAACACACTGATGATTTAATCACACTTTACATGGACCGTCCAATGATGACACTCAACTTACTATCAAGTAACTACAGTATAATAGATTATCATAATTGGCACTTTTGCCAGTGATGATGCAATAAAGTCTCACAGGTCTTTGTGTTTTAATTGGAAACTGACTTACTAACCTAATTTCCTCATAGGGATCAATTACATTTCATCTTATTTTAATTTCTGGGATCAAATGATCTTGTTTGGTGCCAGTCAGACTGTCCGCACACTGATCACTTTTGCACTTGCACAATAATAATGCAAAGGGGTAATTGTAAGTAACTGAAAAGATTTGAATGGCTAGTCAATCAGGCCTGGTTTGGATGGTAAATATTTCACTGTAGCCAGAGCTCTGGTTTCCCTCCATCAGCCCCCCCACAGGTCCAGTTACAATGGATTAGATTACTGGCAGCGTTCACTGGTACAATGATCAAATCCTAGACCGCACTATTACAACACACTTCGCTGCTGTGGGACAGTGTGAGAAATGTGCATGTGTGTACAAAAGAGAGCCAATAAATTTTTTTTCAGTGTCTGCACGTCTACGCATTAGTGCATCTGTGTTTTTGAGCGAGTGCATGTATTTGCACATGCGTGTTTACCTCTGAGGGATGTAGAACATGTGTTGAGGCGAGGGTTTGTGCAGCAGGCCGCCGTAGACGGGCCACAGGCCGCTGAGGATCCTGAACAGGGAGCTTTTCCCACAGCCGTTCGGTCCTGTGATTAACAGGTGCATGCCCTCCTCCACCTGCAAAGAACAGACATGTCATTAAACCCCCTGTAATGAAGTCAGTCTTCAGTTTAACTAAGACACAGCCTTGTATAATATGCTTGAGAAGCCATTAAAAAAAACGGTGCCATAATGAATAAACAGAAAATATGTAGCCTGGGGAATTGGATCCAGTACAAAAGCATCAATGCTGAGTTTACAAAATATTAGGACCAACTGTAACACTGTACTTGACTATATATGATGCACTGTGATAAACCCCTCTTACAATACCATCAACAGACAAACACCTTCAGAGACACACCCAAAATTATATTTGGCTTAGTATGATGTAATTAACCACACAGCCGCCGAATAAATTAGTCAAACTAGGGCTGGACAACAAGGCTCATCTATGCAAAAATCACATTAAATAATCAAATTAATGCTCATCTTGTTCAACCGAATGGTAATGTTAGGTGTGATCTCACAAAAAGCCCTAAAATTTTCTAAATCGCAAAATTCCACGCCTGATTTTGTCATTCTTTGAATAAATTTCTGCTTGTTTTCATGACTTTAGACAACAGAACTATCCGTCACGACATCCCCAAATCACTTTATCATCATGATATCTACAGAAAGGCAATAAATGATAACACTGAATTATCACCCAGCCTTGATTTTAACATTTACTCCTTGTCTTTGTTGATAACGTGGCTACAAAACCCTGTAATTCCATATACGGATCACCTCAAGTTAATTGTCACTGGATTATTTTATATTTCCATAAATCTGACTAAAAGGTGAATCCAGGTGAAAGCCGTGATCACTTCCTGGTGTTCTGCAGCACATGACAGCCATGAGCCTGAAGGGAGAAGGACGCTGACACCCAGGAGATGTGGCTGTTTCCTAATGAGCCCTCAGAGGACCTGCCCTAAATACTAATAAACATCACACAGACCAAAACCCAGAGGAGTCTGGCGATGACGCGTGGTTCAGAGAGCATCCCAAACTCTGATCGCTTGCTATTCTACTGATTCAAGTGTACCTAATGCAATATACATGTCTTTTAAATGTATTTTTGCTGCACGATTTCAAATGAAAAACTTGAATCAAACAGAAGAGGAAATCACAGCGTATGCAGGAGGGTTGAGAGACATTAAAGTAAATTAGACTTGGATAAAGCAGATCAGTGTACAGCAAAGAAAACAGGAGCAGAGCAGAATACAGTAGAGAGTAGAGGCGATTAGAGAAGAGGAAAATAGAGCAGAGAGGAGCAGAACAGGAAGCTGTCAAGTAAAGTAGAGCAAAGGCAAGGTAGACAAAAGAGGATCACTGAAATGAACAGAGCAGAGGAGACCGTCAATAGAAAGAGGAATATGTTATGGTTGAAAGGGCTAAAGAAGAGTTCGGTATATAGAATAGAACAAAGTAGAATGGCAGGCAGTAAACTAGAGTACAGATTAGAGGAGAGTGGAATTCTGTGGAGATGTTTCACCTTAAAGTTCAGGCTGGACACGACTACGTCTCCGTTAGGTGTTATTATTGGGACGTTCTCACACACGATGCCCTTATCCACATCTATCACTTCACCTGGAGAGAGAGAGAGAGAGAGAGAGAGAGAGAGAGAGAGAGAGAGAGAGAATCATCATCAGTCATATGGAGCAATATGGGGCACAATGTATTTTGGATGGGCCAAAAATGAGGAGTGGGCTGATGTCTTTATGATAAATATCGTCTGATTCCAGTTTCACTAACAGCACTAAGATACCATGATTGTCTTACTTTTCTCCATTCATATCATTATAAAATTTATACTTAGTATAATAATATTTTTTTGGTTGCCGGTCAGACAAAGGAAGCAATTTGAAGACATCACTTTGGGCTCTGCTGCCTTGTGATAAGCATTTATTGTTATTCAAAATTCTTTATAGATTGAATGATTAATCAAATAAAATAATCGACAGATTAATCCACAATGAAAATAATTGTTTGTAACAGCCTATATGATAGTATAATAAGGCTTTTCCCCACACAAACACTATATGTAACATTACATGAACATATATAACATTATCAGTATCTGAGCCATGATGGACGTGGAGCTCCACCACAAACCAGGAAAGACTGCTTGGTAGGAAAAAAGGATTATACTCTGCCAGGCCATAAGCTTGAATATGGATGGCATATTAACTACGCATCAGGAATTATGAGGGTTAAAAAATCCATTTTACCCTTTTTAGCCCTTCTCTCAGGTCTTATTTACTTTCCTCTCTTACAGGATTATTTGGGTCACATGATCACACGACTACTATAGCTCTGACTGCTGTAGAGACGGGATGACACGCTTATCTCATGACATGATGTGACACACAATATGAAGTTCAGGATTGGATAAGATGTCAATGACAACAAAACTGTGTCAAACTGTGTTTATTTCTGCGCTACTAAATTTTCTAGCAATAGCTAATATCGTGATTTATTTTCTCAGCTGCACAGTACTATTTGTCACAATTTTGTATCATGAAATATTTAATCTAAATACAGTAATCTAGGAATTTAAGTTTATTCTACGATTGCACTCATTGCAGGGCCCTCTTGGTAATGGTGGCCGCTAAATAAACCAAGTTGACCACCTTTATTTTCTTTACCCTCACTGCTATCCTCCATAACCTCGGTCAAATTTTTCAAATTTTGATTTGGGTAATCAAGTGGTATGTGCTTCCAGTGCACTCTTACTATTAGTACTAGTTAATCCATCATATCTAAACCCACTTTCATACTATTAAACTGTCTAAACTATAATAATTTATCCAGCATAGCAACAGTAACCAAGGACAGTCAGTGCCAGAGCAAGGAGGGTCCTGTCCAGAGACCCTGTCCCCAGGCGGAGACAACAATCATGGGTCGAAAACATGCAACTCCCTGGGGTGCGAGCAGGGAGACCACAGGCTCTGTTGTTAGAATGGAAGTCTATGGAAGAGACGGCATGGTGCGCTGAACAAGCTGCTTTTTGAGATAAAGCATGCAGACATGATAAATTGAACTGCCCAATATGTGTCTCACTATATGGTAATCCTAGCGGGAGCCATGATGAGGATCCATTAAGAAAAAAAGTGAAGAGAGACTACAGGGATGGTTTGATGACATCAGGCTTAAAATGGTGCACATGACCCAGTTGGCCTTTACACTTTTCCCAGTGCTGAAACCCATTAGTCTCACATCTCCTTCCTCATCTAAATACCTCTGCCCCGCCTACCAGGAGGGTCCTGGATCCCATGATTTCATTGGCTGAGATGACCCCGGGGACAAAACTTATAACTTTACCTTACTTTTTACCTTAAGAGAGAATTTTCAACACCTTAATCCCAGACTTAACCAATGCTAAATAACAGCTAAGCTAATTCTTATATGCAATAAATACTGGCTAAAAGCTACATGCTAAATAAGAATTCAATTGGTTTTCATAGTAAGAAAACCCATGCGCTTGTGACTGTACATGTGCTATGTGTGTGTGTGTGTGTGTGTACAGCAGGACAGGCCTACCCCTGATCTCCAGCGGCCCGTCTATGTGCATCTCCGGCTTGCTCTTCTTCTCTCCTCCTGTTGTGGCCGACAGCGAGGAGCGCTTGTAAATGCCCCTCTGGACCTCCCCGAACACCAGGAACAGGTTGTGGACCCGCGCCGTGTAACCTGCCAGCTCTGTGACCTGGTCAAACAAACACACACACACACAAACAGGGGTCAAAGGTCATGCCCTGGGATAAAAGACTGGCGCGGGAGGTCAGCGTGTCCCAACACAGGATGAGATTGTGGCACAGGTCAATGTGTCACTATAAAACTGTTTATCTTTGTTTAGGGAGGACACAGTGATAGCAGATCTCACACAAACACAACACACACACACACACACACACACACACACACACATGTGCAAACCCAATCACACACATTATGATTTATTTGCCTCCAACTGCTAGGCATCATATTATGTTGCAGTGCACTCTCACATACATATCAGACACACACGCACACACACACACACA